>JAILYB010000076.1:600000-765000 GCA_021437785.1 Rhodomyrtus psidioides | reverse complement strand
GAAGGCTATGATCACATTATTCCACGACATGATCCATAAGGAAATCGAAGTATATGTCGATGACATGATCGCTAAATCCAAGAAGGGACAAGATTACATTCAGGTGTTAAGAAAATTATTTGAGCGACTGCGCAAATACAAGTTAAGGTTGAACCCTAACAAATGTGTGTTTATGGAAAAATCTGGGAAACTTCTCGGATTCATGGTCAGTAACAGGGGCATTGAGATTGATCCTTCAAAAATTCAAGCCATCCATGATCTAGCAACTCCCTCCACAGTAAAAGAAGTGAGGAGTCTTCTGGGAAGACTGAACTATATTGCCAGGTTCATCAATCAGATGTCAAATGTAGTTAAACCGATCTTCAGACTACTCAAGAAGGGCGCGAAAGTGACATGGGACGCAGAATGCAGTCAGGCGTTCCAAAAGATCAAAGACTATCTAGTCACTCCACTAGTGCTGGTGTCGCCCATCCTAGGTCATCTATTGACCTTATATTTGACTATACAGTAGGAATCCTTGGGGGCCTTACTTGCCCAAACAAGCCCAGCGGATGGTAATGAAAGGGTCATCTATTACTTGAGTAAGACATTCACCTCGTCTGAAGCGAAATGCATACCTGTTGAAAGGGCTTGCGTAGCAACTGTATGGGTACTTCGCAGATTAAGACAGTATACTCTACATCACCATATTCAGCTGGTAACAGAAAATGACCCTGTCAAGTACCTCCTAGAAAAGCCCGCTCTGATTGGGAAGTTAGCTAAATGGCAGGTAATGCTATCTAAATTTGAAGTCAGATGTTCTCCACAAAAATCAATAAAAGGGAGAGCCATAGCTGATATGTTGGCAGACAACTCACAAAATTGCAAGTCTTCTGGAAAGACAAAGACAGAAGATCAAGTTCTGAACCTGGCAGAGGATAAATGGGTCATGTACTTTGATGGCGCTGTTAACCTATCTGGAGCCGGCACTGGGGCAGTATTGATATCCCCATACGATCAACATTATCCTGTTGCGGCAAAAATGACTTTCCCTTGCACCAACAATATCTCAGAATACGAGGCGTGTATTCTAGGCTTACAATTAGCCATTTCCATGGGGATACCTAGGCTACAAGTTTACGGAGATTCCATGCTCATCATTTTACAAGCACAGGGAGAGTGGAAAACGAAGGACGCAAAGCTTATCCTTTATCATGAATACCTTGAAGAGCTGACACTTAAGTTCGATGAGGTGTCGTTCGAATACTTACCAAGATCTCATAACCAGTTTGCAGATGCACTAGCCACACTGGCCTCAATGTTACAAATAACTGGTGGGTTAGAAATAGAACCACTAAGAATCGGCATAGTCAAAAAATCGGCCTATTGTATGATGATAGAGGAAGAGTTCAACGAAGAGCCGTGGTACTATGACATCAAGAATTATCTCTTAAAATGGGAGTTTCCTGAAGGATGTCAGGTAGGAGACCGGAGATACATAGCCAGAATGGCTAGCAAGTTCTTCCTCAGTGGACAAGTCCTGTACAAAAGATCATTTGACTCCACTCTATTAAGGTGTGTAGATGCTAAAGAAGCAAATATTCTCATAAAGGAGATCCATTAAGGTATATGTGGGCCGCACATGAACGGCCGTCTTCTCGCTAAAAAGATCCTGCGGCTTGGATACTATTGGATGACCATCGAATCAGACTGCTGCCAGCATGTCCGGTCATGCCATCAGTGCCAAATATAAGGCGATAAGATTAATGCGCCCCCGAATGAACTACATCAAATGTCCGAAGTCTGCCTTTTTTCTATGTGGGGGATAGACATGGTAGGACCCATCAATCCAACGGCTTCAAATGGTCATCGCTTCATCCTGGTAGCAATTGATTACTTCACAAAGTGGGTAGAGGCCAATTCGTACAAAAATGTCATAACAAGAAACGTGGCAAGGTTTATTAAGAGAGACATAATCTCTCGATATGGTACCCCTCAAGCGATCATTATAGATAATGGGTCCAACCTGAACAACAAGATTGTCGATGATCTACTGGACCGCTTTGGCGTTCGACATCTTAATTCTTCCCTTTACCGCCCACAGATGAATAGGGCAGTAGAAGCGGCTAACAAGAATATCAAAAAGACCCTGGCTAAGACTGCAGAGAATTATAAGGATTGGCATGAAAGGCTACCTTTCGCCTTAATGGCATATCGAACTTCGATCAGGACTTCTACAGGGGCAACTCCTTACGCTCTGGTATACGGAATGGAAGCGGTCCTGCTTGTGGAAGTTAAGATCCCCTCTTTAAGAATCCTATCAGAGGGTAAACTCTCCGAGTCAGAATACTCCGAGCGCGGATATGAACAACTGAATTTGATAGACGAGAAGCGCCTCAGGGCGATCTGTCATGGTCAAAGCTACCAAAAGAGGGTGGCCAAGTCATTCAATCGAAAGGTTAGAGCCAGAAATTTTGAGGTGAATGATATGGTGGTAAAGAAGACTCTGCCAAATGTTGTCCATCCGAGAGGCAAGTTTACCCCTAATTACGAATGCCCCTATATTGTCAAGAAGATTCTCACAGGATGAGTCTTGATCCTTGTAAATTTTGAAGGAGAAGAATTGGGGCACCCTGTAAATTCAGATGCTGTGAAGAAATATTATCCTTGAAATGAAATCAGATGTTGAAATATCTAGCTTGTTCCGAAATGATCCGAACCGCCATAATAGCCATTGCATAAGCATATCATGCATTCATGCATACACTAGCATGTGTTCAGTTTTGCAGGATTCCAAGAAGCGGATTCAAAATTGGACTCATCTAAGCAGAACCCTAGACGGAATGGTCTTCAACATCAAGTGCCAGGTGATATGTATCTGTTCCATCAAAGGTTAAGCCACATTTCACTCACAAGAATGTCTACTCTATCCTACATGCAGGAATGCCTGGTGAAGACAGAAGACAAACGCAGTAAAATCTCTCTCATCTTCTGTAAGATGAAAAGAACAAAAGATTGGACGTTCACATGCCCGGACTTAGAAATAAACATTATTTTTTGGAAAAATGAATTCCTTGCATTTATTGCACACCCATCAAAATCAGGGATTGTCCAAGCTATGCATGATGCATCATTGAAGTCTCCTGCGGAGTAAAACGCCTGGAGGAAAACAAGATGATTTTTTTTTCTCATAGACATGGCTTGCTTAGGCTATCTAGCAGGAATATTCCTCCAGAGGAAAATCTCAAATCCCAAAAGAAAGAAAAATGTGAGATTTCAACAAAAAAAGAGAGAAAATTCCAATTCTGGCCATCAAGAAAAAGCAAAGTGCTTGGTACAAGTAAGGCCAATGTCCATCCAAATATTTGTACACTTGTGAATCATGTGTTTAATTTTGTAAATGCCAAAAAGATGGCATGATATCTGTGTATAGGTCACCAATGAGATTTGGTGGTAAAAGATACTTCCAGATTATGTCGCATTCAGATGTCGACGTCGCACTAGCACAAAAGAGGGGTTCTCCAAAGAATACCAATGCGCTTCAAAGACTGAAGGCGCTCTCTGAACCAAAAGGGACTAGATCGGCAGCAAAACCTGCAATGATCACCAATGTTAAGCCATCCGCATATTCTGAGCCAAAAACAAGCCTTTTTTGGTCCCCAATCCTACCTATGTTACAACCCTGAGAAGTCTTTTCTGATTAAAGCATTTGGGTTAAGGTAGAGTTTAATGTCTAAGCTTAACTCGAAAAAGTTCGAACAAGATTATTTCTTTCTCATTTTGCAGGGTTCTTGACTTGTAAACCCGGAGCAGATGAAGAAAATTGTGTGTAAAAGACCTGATTCAGAAAGTGAGTCCCCTTTCGGAAACCATGTCCAAGCCCAACATTACGGTCTCGTGAAGACCTCCCGATTGATCTGAATGTATGCGCTGCGAACGGTCCCGAAAACTCAGGTACAGGGTATTAGGAAATTCGAGTGCTCTTGTTATGAAAAGACCAAGTCGGAAAAAATGGGTAAGAAGACCTTTCTGACAAAGATATTCCAATAGAATGCTCGAAAGCAAGCTTTAGTTGGAAACTTCAAATTGTTTTATCCAAGGATTTTCCTCATAAGGGTTCTTGATTATCTTCGCATGCTTGAAGATATTTTGAACAATCTCCAGCATCCCAAGTCATTTTACATAATTACATTGGTTGAAATGAACCTTTATCTGCATTATGTTTATCATTATGTCAAAAGGACAATCTTCAGAATCATCTCTATGTGAGATTTTAGTTTTATAGGTTTGAGCTTTCTGCAGGATGCCTGGAGTCCCCAGATCCCAGAATGTCACCGCCAATGTCAAAAGGACAATTTTCGGAATCATCTCTATGTGAGATTTCAATTGTATAGGTGTAAGCTTTCTGCAGGATGACTGGTGCCCCCAGATCCCATAATGTCACCTCCAATGTCGAAAGGACAATATTCAAGATCGCTTTTCTGCGAGATTTCAGGTAACCCCTAAATCCCAGAACAATCTTATCAAAGTTTTTGCAGGTTTGAGTTTTCTGCAGGATACTTGGAGTCCCCAAATCCCAGAATAACGTCTTGTACGTCAAAAGGATAATTTTTAGAACCGGCTGTCTGTAAGGTTCTAGGTAATCCCTAAACCCAGAAGAGCTCATTTGGTAAACAGACCCTAGTTAATTCCTTAGAATATAGGATCATCAAAATGTGCGACAATCCCTGTAGAATGGGCGCGTCATCCATAGGTTTCTAGCAGAAAGGAGTCCTATTCATAGTTTGATCCATCATACGGATCAAAACCTCCGATAATCCCTATAGAACGGGTGCGTCATCCATAAGTTCATAACAGAGAGGAGTCATATTTCCGGCCTGATCCCCCTGAAGGATCAAAATGTTCGACAATCCCTACAGAACAGGTGCGTCATCCATAGGTTCCTAGCAGAAAGGAGTCCTATTTCCAGCCTGATCCCCTTGACGGATCAAAATGTTCGACAATCCCTACAAAACGGGTGCGTCATCCATAAGTTCCTAGCAGAAATGAGTCCTATTCATGGTTTGATCCACCATACGGATCAAAACCCATGACAATCCTTAAAGAATGGGTGCGTCATTCACAGGTTCCTGTCAAACATAGGAATCACACTCCGGTATGGCCTACCATACAGGCTAGAATTTAACCGCCCTAGGATGCTCAAGAGACGAGCCCCTAGGTATCCACTTGAACCCGCTGTACACTGCGCATGCCGCACGAGCATCAGGCAGGTAAGTAACAGGTGAGCATCTCTCTCTCTCTCTCTCTCTCTCACACACACACACACACACACACACACACACACACACACATCAGCTAAAATGAGAATGAGCAAAGAATTCACCGGCGGGACAAGAAAGATTAGATGTTGTTGACACCTGATTTTTTACCACCTTTTATTTTAGTTTTTATTTCTAAAATTAATTTAAAATAGCAAAAAAGGTCAAAAAATTACAAAATCAACTTTGGAAGCCTTAGCCTAGCCTTAGGAACCAATTTTGAACAAAAAATATTTTTTGAATTTTTTAATATTTTTTGGAATTTATTTAATTATAACAATACCCAAAAAATCAGAAAAAATACCATTCGTGGTCAGAAAAATACACAAAAATATTCAATAATTTTATTTTAATTTCCCCTTTAATATTTTCACTTTTTATTAGGGAAATTTGGCTCGATTCATGGGGTTCCTTCACAAACCTAAAACCGAAACGAGCCTAAAAAATCACTTTCGAGTCTTTTAATTTTCAATTCTTGGTTTTTATAAGCTATGACATTGGATTCTAAAGTCTTGAAGTGCAATTGGGTCAATTTGCCCTCCAATTTGATCAATTTTAGCCAAAAGGGCTTAATTGCATAAAAATCTTTCAATTTAGTCCCCGGTTTTACAATTTTTGAAATTAAATTTCACACGGGCACACCCATTAAAATTAAACACCTCTACCCAATAGTTTTCATCATGCTGAATACATTGGTGGCCTCAATTTTGAATAATTTGATCGTTTATACCCTCGATTTGGCGAAATTAACTTTCGGATCCTAGGGACAATTTGGGGTTTTTACAAAATTTCAATCAATTGATTCGCGAAAATACCCTTATTTGATAGAAAATGTGTCAAGGAGTCCGATTATGTCATCAATTTCACGAAAATAGGTCGAATCGGGGCTCAATTTGAGCGAATTGATCGAACCGGGCCGGTCGGGTCAGACCCGACCCGACCCGGTCCAACCGGGTCTGCAACATTGTTGCAGACCGTGGCCGACAGTGAGGCAGGGGAGGACAGAGGCGAGATGGGGCTGCAATTTTTTTGAAGAAAAGGGCGAACCGGCGTGGGGGACAGGAGGACGAAGGCCCATCCTCGTCAGTGGGAGGTTGGTGCGCGCCGAGGACGCCGGTCGGCCACGGGAAATCGAGGGGGAGGCCCGGTATAAGGGAGAGCAGGGGCCGAGAGAGAGAGGGGATTTTTTGGAGCGGACGCCGGGCGAGAGGAGCTTCTTTGGATCTTCAGCAACCCCCACCAATCATCACCGAAGCCTTCTTGGCCGCCGTCGAGCTCGGAGCAGGTCAGTTTTTCCTCTCCGACCACCATTTTTTAAGTGCGTACCATGTGTTCGATAAAATGTCAAAATGAACCTGTTAATCCTTGGCTTTCGGTCGTGCCATCTTGAACCTCATTACGTGTGAGTCTGGTCTTGAACCTTCACTAGAGTCGACTCTAAGCCTCTTGTGGCCCCCTTTTTGCATTAAAACTGTGCCGGAGGTGGTGGCCGGAGCTCCACCATACTCGACCGGACTGTGAGCTTACACCGGCGTAAGCGGCGGTCTTCGAGGACTAGGCGACCCCAGGTAAGTCACTAAACCTCCCTTAGATGTTATACGAATGCACGGAATCGAGCTTGGTCGCAAAAAAAAAAAAAAAAAAAAATTCAAGCGCTCGCCGGAACCGGAGCTGTGGAGGTCCGGTTTACAGTTTTCCGGCCTTTTTCTTGCCGTGTTGTTAGTCGTTTGTTAATGCTGGTAATGCGTGGGGCTTAATGCCGAAGAAATGGATGAAAAATATTAAGTTTTAGGCTTCGGTCCCGAGATTCCGGCGAGATTTCCGGCGAAGTTGCCGGAATTTACACTGTTCCGGCGTCTTCTCCGGTGGGACCTCGACCGGTCAACGGTCAACGGATGACGTGGCATGCCACGTAGGCGCCACGTCAGCCGGGTGGGGCCGGTCCGAGTCTTATTTAAATAAAATGCAATGAACGGTCCGGATCGCGACACGTGTCGCGATCCTGTAATTTTGGGAAAATAAAATAAATGAATTTCGGATATTAAATAAATTCGATCCGATGGCCAAGAATGTGCCAAGTGGCCTTCTATGGGGCGTCCGATCTTGACCATGATCGGACGCACCACAATCGGACACGTGGCATAGTTCTGATCGTCCGATTTGTGGGTTTTTCTAAAAAAGAAAATAATCGATTTTTGATCCGACGGCTACGATTTGGCCACGTGGCTCACTGAGGGACGTCCGATCTAGTCTTAGATCGGACGCACGAGACGAAGCCACGTGGCACAACGTGGACCGTCCGATCCGGGGGATTTTCGGATATATTAAATAAAATAGATAAAAAATCAAAAAATTGTTAAAAAATAGGAAAAAATATTTAAAAAATCAAAACGGTGTCGTTTTAGACCGGTGTCGACCCCTAGGGTCGGGCCGGGCACCCGAGAGGCGTGGGCCGGGTCTGACCCGGCCCGCAAAATATTTTTAAATATTAAAAAATTCGGAAAATAATAAAAAATAATAAAATAATCAAAAAATCAATAAAAAAAATAAAAATCATAAAATATTCAAAAAATTCGGAAAATTCAGAAAAATTCTAAAAAAATTCCAGAAAATAGGAAATGACCACATTCAACTGGTCACGGCCTGTTTCGGGTCTTTTGACCCCCGATCTTTCCAAAAATGACGGTTTTGCCCTTCCAGCAAACCGTCTTCCAAAAAATTCTAAAAAATTCAGGAAAATCCCAAAAAATAGGAAATAGCCACAAACAACTGGCCAAGGCTCATTCCGGGTGTTTTGAACCCCGACCCTTCTTAAAATGACGATTTCGCCCTTTGGGCGAATTGTCTTCCAAAAATTGAAGAAAAATCAAGAAATTCCAAAAAAAAATTCTCAAAAATGGGAAATGGCCACAATCAACTGGCCATGGAATATTTTGGGTATTTCGGTATCCAAACCTTCCAAAAATGACGATTTTGCCCTTCGGGCTAATCGTCCCCAAATCTTCCAATTTTACCCTTGGTCTGAAATCACACATTCCTTAAGCCCCTATGGCTATATTAGGAGACCTTTGACTTAAATTGATGTGCATTGACATGATTTATTTATGCAATTGACTGCGCTCTCGTTAAATTGATTGTGATTGATAGGACTAGCATTCCAATCTGCATGAAACCCGAACCATACCTATCTCACCCAAAATTGCGTCTGCATGAACTCTTAGTCAGGAAAATCACTCGCGTTAGGTACCGAAAGGGCGTTGGTAATGACACCGACGTAACCAAGTCCCCGAACCCAAAATCTCTAGTTCCGCAAAACTGATCGATCTCTCCCAATCGGTCGGTAAGGTTTCCGGTCTACCCTCCAAGAAAGACCGGTGGCGACTCCAAATGCATGCACAAGTTGCACATGCCACCACGACCACACTAAGGTCGAAAGCGATCGACTCTTATCGTCGAATCCCTCAAAAGAAACTCTCGCCGCGATTTGGTATGGGCCTGGGAGGGCCCGCGCCGATCCAAAGCCCGCGATCGGTAATCCATTAGCCGCGTCCGATTTCGGACGGGTCGCGACAGCTGGCGACTCCGCTGGGGATTTGTTCTAGAACACTTGGTTCTGGACCTCAAGTGGACTTAGGCCGTAATTAAAATGTTGAGTGATTTTTCTAACCCTGCAGGCGCTCTTGAAGGTGAGGTAAGTCCGCTCACGATAGGTGTTATATGCTTTTGCAGATTGGAGTGATAAGGGGTGTAGTCTGTGATTAACATTGTCTTATGCAGGATAGGCGTAGGAATGTATGTCATATGGATGATTTGAAGCGCTGATTGATATATAAATTGTTGTGCATGATTCACTGCATATTTGAGGATCACGACACTTTGCACAAAGCGCCCAAACCCAGGCCGCGAAATCACATTTTCAGGTAGCCATAGATCAGGGATCGATATGCAACGCTCTAGCGTGGATCGCGCTGGGGTTGACCATATTCGATCCCACTCTCTATCCAAGTCGAGACTTTTATCCATCTGTTGTGGATTGCGCTCATGGACGAATTTATCGACTCGGATAGGGGGAAGCCTTTAGGTTCCATACCTAAGCCCTTTTTAATTTCTAGAGTCAAGCCTCACTTGTCTCATGCGCATGCATATGGATGGTGGGTATACCTAAAACCAAAAAATCATTGGATACCTCTTATGGTAAGGTCTTTCCATTATTGTTTAATTTACCTGCAGCCTCGTATTTGTTGCACAACATGTTGCATTCATCGAGTCCGATGGTTGGGTCTAATTCCATTCTACAATTTAGATAAAGTGGAGATGGTCTCCCCAAATCTGTCCAAGGTCCCGGAGGTATTTCAGTACGAGTGACGCGTCGTCCGTCATGAAGCCACCGAGACGTTCAACGGATTCTACGCCTTCCGATTTATCCAAGGGAGGGCACTTACTGGACGCAATCTTATCCGAGGAACAGACTGCTTCTACACCAAGTCCGCCGAGCAACTCGAACGCGAACATAAATTCGAGTACGAAAGGGAAAGGTTGTGGAACATTTATCTGAAGTTAAGGGACATATTCAGCAGGATACGAGCAAATCCAACACCCCCTCCGGAGGTTATCGAGATCTCGTCAGATGAAGAAGAGTCTCCCGAAGGACATTCGTCACCTTTCCACCCCATAGCCGTTTCATCCGATGAGGAAAGAGACCTGGACCTAGACAGAACAATGGGGGGCACCTGACATCGCCTGACGACCTGACTTGGGGCATCTCTTTAGGTTCCTTAGGGTCGCTTTCCGGAGGTTTTTTAGAATTATTCGATTTTCTGAGTCTTCTGAGTCTGTAAGGGGAATCCGTCGGTGGATCTCCCTCCTATCCCCTGCGCTTTAATTCCCGGGTCGTTCATAGGCGTCTTAATACCGGAATGCGACATTGGAATTTCACCCAACCATTCGGACTTTTTTGTTTCAATCATACGTCGCTTCCGTTTGAAATTTTTGTTAGAACTCACGCTTGGTTGGTTCGACACAAGTGCGAAGATCTAATTCTCATTTCATGGTGTGTGCGACGTATGACTGAAGTGGTCCACGCCATGCATAAGCATATCATCTGCATAACATCATTATTTTCGTCCAATTCATTATGCTTATTGATGGGATTAGCATGGGAACCCTAGTTTGGCATTCCCTTTATCCAAATGTGGGAACTCAACCCTCATCACATCACGAGTAAATAATGATTTGAACGAATCTAATGTCCGAGTAATCCATGGATAATTAATCACATTTTCATATCCTAGACTCGATGGGAAGAGGTGATATCCAAATTCTGCCGGTCCCAAGCAGAGAATTGCTAGTCTGGTGGGGACGCCTCAACAAGACCAACCAGGCGTATGTTAAGCAAAGGCTGGGGCATCTGGTTGACCTCATCAAAATCAAATACCAACCGGCACTGATACAAGCAGCAGCACGATTCTGGGATCGCACCACGCTAACATTCAACTTCGAAGGATTGGAGGTCACACCCACAGTGGAAGAATATACAGCCGTCATCGGAGTCGAATTCAAAGGACAATTAGTCCGTCCCCCTTTAGGCCTTGACCCATCCAAGCTGCTCTCCAAGTTCCTTCGGCTCAAGACCACCGAGATTGAAAGGATTCTCAAGTCCAACTCTGGCAGATTCCCGTTCTCATTCCTATTCGACAATTACTCGAACCTACCCACTGACACTGGCCACAGGGCCGGAGGGGTCTTCATCCTGGCCTTCTTTGGATTCGTGCTATTCCCTACATCCAGGACCACATTCAACCCTCTCATTGTCCACATAGTCCAGCAGGCATGTGACCAACTGGATTATTCCTATATGATCCTTGCTGAGACTTTGTTATCCCTGAATCGCTATAAGGCCGCACTGGATGATTCCAAATCCACCCGGAAAACCATTTTCCAAGCCTCCAATGGCCTTCTCTTCTTGTGGATCACTTCCCATCTTAAAAAACTCAACCTTCGCGCTGGATGCACTCGAATCGATGAAGACGTCCACCCTATCCAGTCCTTCCTCAAGTGCCAATCACTCATTGCCAACCGCTCTTTCAACGACTGGTACGAACTCCTAGAAAAATTAGAACCCGAACAACTCCGATGGCGGCTAAGGCGACCAAAGATGCATAAAGCACGCATCGCCACCAAGACCGGCGGGCCAATTCCTCTCTTGGGTTTCACAGGAGCCGTGTCATACTACCCGATCAGAGTCGTCAGACAGTTCGGCATGCTGCAGCAGATACCACCCCAAAGTCCTCCGGACGAATTCGCCTTCGACATTCCCCAAGGCCCAATCACCAAGAGGACCAAAGCGCGCCTCCAGATGATGATCAATGACCTAGAACAGGCACTGAAAGACTCCCCGCCTCAGGATGTGGAGTGGCCGGATCAGTTGGACCCTGAGATGAACATCCATCGGGCCTCCGAGGAATATATCCGGGCTTTCAAAAGAGTCCGGCCGACCCTAGTCGAACCATATGTTCCAGAGTACATCGTCCCATATGTACCAGGAGTGGAGCCTTACATACCGGAAGACGTCGGACCGCCAGCCTATCCTGAAGGCGAAGAAGTCCAGAGTTGAAGACTCGGCTCCTAGCAATATCGGAGGATGACAGAGGAGCCAGCCCTCCCATCGAGTTTAGAATAGTCAAGCATTTTCATTTCCCATTGTGATCAAACTCCTCCGGGACCCCTTTTTATGCATTATCCAAGCATCTTTTCAAAAAGAACTTATCCTAATTATCATAGATTACTCTTTGCATAACGACATACTTGCCTTGACAAACTGGGGCAAGACCACGCCAGCGTGATCAGGCCGCCGTTCACTTTGCGGCACATGATTTATCTCTCGTATCCATAAGCCTAACTTTTAATCTCCCGACCAGGTAACTCTTAATCACGAGGACTCGAGCCCAAGCGCGTTCTCAAGCCCGTATGGAGCACGAACAGGTTGACGCCCGCCTCGGGACTCTGGAAGCACGATTAGACCAAGTGACTCAGATGCTGGCTGAAATGAAGGACATGTTCATCGCGGCTAACGCCAGGCCCACTCTGCCAGTTGATCTTAACCAAGCTGCAAACCCAAGCACGCCTGCTGGTTCCGACGCAGGTGGACCCGCTGGGACGAATGCTGCACCTGGCATTGAGCAGGCTCCAACTGTTGAAGTACCGCCAAGAGCCCCGCCTGTCATCATCAACCTAGAAGGGAAACAGAGTGAGAAGTCTGTCAAGGTCGATGAGGGAGTAAGAAGGATTGCCAAAATCGAGGAATGTCTCACCAGCCAGGGATTTGAGTTGTCAAAGTACGATAAAATCATGCCTTTCACCAAGATTGAGGTCCCTGTGGACTACAAGGAGCCGGATTTCTCAAGGAAGTATAATGGGACAGGCTGTCCCAAGACCCACCTGAAGTACTACTTGTACAAGATGGCCAAATACTCAGATTACACGCCATTGCTGATCAATACCTTCCAAGAGAGTCTGGCTGGCGCCGCTCTGTCTTGGTACGTGGAGTTAGACATACAAAGATATGACGACTGGGACGAGTTTGCAGGAGACTTTCTATCCCAGTATAAGTTCAATGCACTGACTGCTCCAACCAGAGAGGACCTACTGCGGACCGCGAAAGGGAGGACTGAAAGCGTTCGTTTATACGCCCAAAGGTGGAGGGCGCTCGCCACTCAGGTGAAGCCGCACATCCCGGAGGAAGAGTTGGTAGACATCTTTCTGAAAGCGCTGCCGTATGACTACTTTGACAAACTAAACACCTCTGGGTGTCAGACCTTCGCGCACTTAATCAAAGTGGCGGAAAGACACGAGTGGGCTATAAGAGAAAGGCGTGTGCCGGAAGTGACTCCGAAGCGACCATTCCCCGCAAAGAAAGAACGAGAATCTACTGCAGAGGTTGCCTTCGTTTCCAATCCACCAAGAGCCAAAAAGTTCGAAAACTCCACCCCGACCCAGGGGAACACCTCTTGGACGGCCCAGAGGATCTTAGCACCAAGAGGAAGGGGTCCTCCCTCTTTTACCCCGCTCCCAGTCCCGATGTCAAAGTTACTCCCTAAGCTTCTAGACGCAAGGTTGTTAGCCAAGAAGCCGCCGAGGTCAGCACTGCCAAGGTTCATGGGTTTCGACGAGAGTCGAACTTGTGCATATCACATGGGCGAAAAAGGACACAACATAGACAATTGTCGGACCCTACAATATGACATACAGGCCCTTATCGACAGTGACTTGCTGAAGTTTAATGGAGCAGATCCAAACATCCAACAGAATCCACTACCTGACCATACCGCAAACGCGGTGTTCAATATAGACCTTGGGAGAAACCTGTACGACTCAGAGGAATCATTCCTAGGCGAATCAATCTGCATGGTGGAGGGTATGACCCCGCTGATAATCAACCTTGCTGAGTTCGACCTCACACAAGAAGATCGTAGTGACAGCGAGGTAGAGGCGACTGGGGAGGCCAGCAGTTCTCACAAAGACGGGGTGACACCCTTGGTAATTACACTCCCCGCAGTAGAGAATTACAACCCCAAAGCAATGCATTGGAATTACGGCACCAGTGAAGTAGATGCCATTACTCGCTCCGGGAGGTGCCTAGTCCAAAAGGAAGGAGAGGTTGAAAAGAAGGGAATAACGGATGAAGACGCCAAGCAGGTCCTAGCCATCATTAGAACTAGCGAATTCGAGGTGGTCGAACAACTGAGGAAGATGCCTGCACAGATCTCACTCTTGAACCTCTTCAAAACATCTGAGAAGCATCGAAATGCCCTTTTAAAGGTGTTGGATGAGGCCCACGTGCCTGAAACAATCAATGAGGCCCAGTTGGAGGACTTCGTGGGGGCAATCCTCTTGAAAGATCAAGTCTCATTTTCAGATGAAGACTTCCCACCAGAGGGGCGAGGACATAATAAGGCTCTCTACGTATCAGCAATGTGCCATGGCAAGCGGGTATCTCGAGTCCTCATAGATAATGGGTCCACATTCGACATATGCCCTTTAAGCACGCTCAGAGGTCTCGGGGTGAAAGAAGATTTAATCAAAACCTCGAAGTCCACCATCCGAGCTTTCGATGGGGCTAAAGGCGAGGTAACTGGAGAGATAGAACTACCTGTCCTTGTGGGCCCAACAGAATTCCTGATCAATTTCCAAGTCATGGATATCCCAGCGTCATTCGGGTTTTTGCTTGGAAGACCTTGGATTCACACGGCTGGCGCCGTGCCCTCCAGCTTACACCAGAAGGTCCGGATGGTCGTTCACGACAAACTGATCACCATACACTCAGAGGCTGATCACTTAACGAGCCACATCGACACTATTCCATTGGTGGAACCTTCGTCCGGAGAAGAATCAAGCTTTCGCGCTGCGGAGAGAATGTACATTATGCATGTACCAGCCGGTACAGCCATGAGGCCGCCAAATTGCTCCAAATCCTCGATCATGGCGGGAAAAATACTGACGCGACACGGTTTTATCCCGGGCCTTGGTTTAGGCAAGCACCACCAAGGTATTCAAGAGCCAGTTAGCTTGGCGACAGTGAAGAACCGCCGAGGGCTGGGCTATAAAGGAGGACCGAATCGACATTCTCAACCAGAAGGTTATGGGAGAGGTAGGGGCCGTGGCGGCCGCGTCCTAGGGTCGAGTACATGGAAGGGCAAGGGAAAGATGTTCGAAACTCCCCTGAGTCGTTTCTTTGATGAGGCATCTAAGTGGCTGAAGGACGAGAAGGTGGACGTTACAACGGAGGACCCCCAGTTGGCCAGCCTGTTCCTGGAAGATTCTGTCAACGTCATTATCGAGGGAATCGACGACGACGTGTCCGTCATTGAGTAAAAAAATTTCCACCCCCCCTCTGATGCATCTGAATATACATCAGATGCCTCGAACTATCACCTTTGTTTTATGTCTTTACGTCAAAATAAAAACAAAAAAAAATCAAAAAATCAAAAAAAATCCTCATAAAATACAAAAATCGGGATGTTGGGGAACCACGAATCAGGTCGATGATGATCCAAATGAGAAGAAAAGAAAAGATGCAAAGAAAAGAAGAGTTGAAAAGAAAAGAAAAGCCCTGAGACCTGATTTCCCACACGTCTCCCAGTTTTCAAAATCTTGGGAGGCAAGGATGTCCAATGATATGAGGACTAGCCCCTCATCTCACGTTTTCAATTTTAATCTTTGTTCTTGCATCGTCCATGAGCCGTATCTATTATATGTCAACTAACCATCTTCATGACATTTCAGGCATACCATTCCACACATGCATAGCAGGTTGTTAAGTTATCCCAACTCTCAAAAGGAAGCTACCCTCCATATCAATGGAGAGGAAGACGACCGGGTCGATGAGGGAATCAGAGTTGATTGGGAACGCTATGAAGACTCCAAGCCACCCACTGCGGAGGGCACTACCTCGGTGAATTTAGGGACTCCAGAGAATATCAAGGAGATGAAGATTGGAGAAAGCCTACCGCCGACAGAAGCATCCAGAATAATTGAGCTCCTGCGAGAATACCAAGATGTCTTCGTATGGTCATATGCGGATATGCCGGGTTTACACCCTAGTATCGTGGAACACGCTTTGCCAACCGACCCCAGCATCTTGCCCAAGAAGCAGAACCTCAGGCGTACAAAACCCGAATTGGCAAAGAAAATTGAAGAGGAGGTGATGAAGCTCCTCAAAGTGGGGTTCATCGAAGTGATTGCTTACCCAGAATGGGTCGCTAATATCGTCCCCGTCATGAAGAAGGACGGGAAGGTCCGGATCTGCGTAGACTACAGAGACTTGAACAGAGCTAGCCCCAAAGACGACTTCCCATTGCCGCACATTGACGTCTTAGTTGACAGCACAGCCGGATTTGAACGATTCTCTTTTATGGATGGTTTCTCGGGCTACAATCAAATCCGCATGAGAGAGGAGGATAAAGCTAAAACATCGTTTATCACACCTTGGGGCACCTTTTGCTATAAAGTCATGCCATTCGGCCTGAAGAATGCAGGGGCAACTTACCAGAGGGCGATGGTTACCCTATTCCACGATATGATGCACAAGGAGATAGAGGTGTACGTGGACGATATGATAGCAAAATCCAGACATGGCGAAGACCACGCCCTGGTACTAAGGAAATTATTTGAACGACTCAGGAAATACAAGCTGAGGCTGAATCCCGCAAAATGCATATTCGGGGCGAGATCAGGCAAGCTATTGGGGTTCATAGTTAGCAATCGTGGCGTCGAGATTGACCCCACCAAGGTTCAGGCTATCCTCAACCTTGAGGCCCCTTCAACAGTTAAAGATGTAAGGAGCCTCCTGGGAAGATTAAACTACATTGCCCGCTTCATATCTCACCTTTCAGAGTCAGCTAAGCCACTCTTCAAACTTTTGAAGAAGAATGCCAAAATCAAGTGGGATCACGAGTGCCAGCAGGCTTTCGAGGAGATCAAGGGACATCTGGTCAATCCGCCAATACTGGTGCCTCCGGTCCCAGGGATCCCCCTAACCCTTTACCTCACCATCCACGATGAGTCCCTAGGGGCCTTACTCGCTCAAACAAACCCAAAAGATAGCAAAGAGCGAGCTGTGTATTACCTAAGCAAGAAGTTCACCGCATCGGAGGCAAGGTACCAGGAGGTAGAGAAGACGTGCGTCGCGCTAATCTGGGTACTCCGCAGGCTAAGGCAGTATACCCTTCACCACACCGTCCAGTTAGTCACAGAGAGCGACCCAATCAAATACTTGTTAGAAAAGCCGTCATTGATAGGGAAGCTGGCCAAGTGGCAGGTGCTCCTTTCTGAGTTTGATGTCAGGAGCTCAAACCAGAAGTCAGTAAAAGGGCGAGCCATTGCTGACATGCTAGCCGAGAATTCCCAAGGCCACGATGCCCTTGAGGAGGAGGAGAATAAGGCGGAAGGCCACGTTCTGACACTCTCGGACGACAAATGGACCATGTATTTTGACGGCGCGGTCAATTTAGCTGGGGCAGGTACCGGAGCCGTCCTCATATCTCCAGATGGCCAACACTACCCCGTGGCCGCAAAGCTGACATTTCCATGCACCAATAACGTGGCTGAGTATGAAGCATGCATCCTTGGTTTGCAGCTCGCCGCTAACTTGAAAGCGCGGAAGTTACAAGTCTATGGAGATTCAATGCTAATCATCCTCCAGACCCAAGGAGAATGGAAAACTAGGGACTTCAAGCTCATCCCGTACCATAAATTCCTGGAGGAGACGATCAAAGAATTCGAAGTAATTGATTTCGAGTATCTGCCGAGGACGCAAAATCACTTCGCAGATGCGTTGGCTACTTTGGCCTCTATGCTTCAAGTAGCGAACGGCATAGACATTGAACCGTTGCGCATAGGCATTACCCGAGAACCTGCACATTGCATGGTAATTGAGGAGGGGTTCGAGGACCTACCGTGGTATCATGACATAAAGAACTACCTGGCCAAAGGGGAATTCCCTCCGGATGCTCAAGCAGGAGACAGGAAATACATTGCAAAGATGGCGGGCAAGTTTTTCCTCAGTGGTCCAACTCTCTACAAGAGGTCTTATGACTCAGTCCTCCTCAGGTGCGTAGACGCGAATGAAGCTAGATCGCTTATGATCGAAATACACGAGGGGGAATGTGGCCCGCACATGAACGGCCATCTCCTCGCCAAGAAAATCATGCGACTAGGTTATTTCTGGATGACACTGGAATCAGATTGTAATCAGCACGTGAGATCGTGCCATCAGTGCCAAGTGTATGGAGACAGGATCAATGCGCCCCCGAACGAGCTTCATCAAATGTCCGGGGCCTGGCCTTTCTCAATGTGGGGCATAGACATGATAGGGCCAATCAACCCTAAGGCCTCGAATGGACACAGATTCATACTGGTGGCAATAGACTATTTCACCAAATGGATTGAGGCTGCGTCATATGCTAACGTGACTGCGAAGAACGTGGCTAAATTCATCAGGCGGGACATCATCTCAAGATATGGGACCCCTCAAGCAATCGTGACTGATAATGGTTCGAACCTGAACAACGAAACTGTGGATAACCTTCTGAGCAGTTTCAATATCCACCATCTCAATTCATCGCCTTACCGACCCCAAATGAATGGAGCAGTGGAGGCGGCAAACAAGAACATCAAGAAGATATTGGCTAAAACGGCAGAGAATTACCGTGATTGGCATGAAAGACTACCCTACGCACTGATGGCGTACCGAACTTCGATCCGAACTTCTACAGGGGCAACGCCCTACTCCCTAGTATACGGTATGGAAGCGGTCCTGCCAATTGAAACAGAAATCCCATCGTTAAGAATTTTGTCTCACGTCAAGCTCAGTGAGGCGGAGTGGGTACAGCAAAGACACGAGCAGCTGAACTTGATAGACGAGAAGCGTCTGCAGGCAATTTGCCATGGCCAAACATACCAGAAAAGAGTCGCTAGAGCGTTCGACCGTAAAGTTCGACCGCGAATGTTCGAAGCTGACGAGTTCGTTGTCAAGAAGATCCTCCCGAACGTGTCGCACCCAGGGGGCAAGTTCACCCCGAATTACGAAGGACCATATGTGGTTAGGAAGGTTCTACCTGGAGGGGCTTTAATTCTGGTAAACATGGATGGAGAAGAACTGGGACACCCTGTAAACGCCGATGCAGTCAAGAGGTACTATCCATAAGCAAATCAGTGAAGGGGTCATTGACACTAAAAGTCATGAAAGAAAACAGCTCGCCGACGTAGGGGCGAAATGAAATATCAGTTGCAGGAGACAGGTTGCTAGGAAGAGAAGCCCTGGAAAAGACGTACAATGCGTCCAGGAGCATGAATGGATCTCCTCCAGTGCAAATCCTCGACAAGGATTCATTGCCAACCAGAGGGAGGAATCATGGCCACAAGATAGATGGCCAACTTCTGCAAGCCGCACGTTTGTGTTCAAACGGAAACACAAAACAGAACAAGGCGGTATCGTTCCAACCTATCTTGAATTTTGGAATACAAACTGACACCTAACTCTCGTCCTTGACAGGGGTTCGCCAACAAGGCGAAGCAGGATTTTTACAACCCTTGCATACTGGTCGGAGCACATGACCAAGGGTAGGATGTATCGTTCCGATTCTTGAAAAATTCGTGAACATACAATGACATGTTTCTTCTACATTTTCAGGGACCTCCAGCCACGGTGGGCAGGTAAGTACCCCTTTCCCCAACCCAAAACAAAAAAAGAGAAAAAAGAGAAAAAGAAAAGTTTTCAGAATCTAATGTCTAGAAAAGACATAGAGTTCTAACTTCATTGACATTCATGTTTTGAAAACATGAGGTTGTCTAAACATGATTAGAACATGCATGGTGCGGCATAAAATCCCATTGACGGGTAAAATTTTTGGAGAAGATGAAAGTGATTTTTTTCCAATCAAAGGTTGTTCAAAACTTTCAAAGGGACGTTTTCTCAAAAGACGAGAGGCAAAGCCTAATCCAAACACGTCCTATACACACTTGAGAGAGAAGTGGAGCGAATCAGATAGTGAAATCTGGACCTACGGAAGTAGGGGTTATTCGCGGCAATTACATGGATTGGGACGACGGATGCATTCGTTTCGTATCCCCAAACACTACAGGTGACCATTGACAACCCCTTTGAACGGCGGTTTTCATTCTCAACCCTGTCAAGAACCACCCCACATCGAGGCAAGAACGAAAGTAAGTCCAGCGGCATCAGGAGAAAATGGTTAGAAATTTTCTTGCTCGGACTAACATCAATCTTTGTGTGTTGTTTATATGGTAATCCAAGTGCCATAGGATGACGAGAAGCGTTCATTTCTCTATCCCACACACCGAATCCTTTGCATAGCCAAGTTGAGCCTGCAAAATCATTTCATAAACCCGTTGGTGATCATTGCACATTCCAAGACGGATGCATCATCACTTCAGAAACGGAAGAGTTCAAGACTTAGGGTTTGCGAAGAAATTCCTAAGTTAATGCTTAAAGTTGTTAGACCTTTGGTCACATGTCTAACACGATCTCCCGAAGATGAGAAAAGCGAGATTTCAAAAGAAAGATGAAAAGGAAAAGATGATGAGAAAAATCCCCAGCATCAAGAAAAAGCAAAGTGCCTGGTAAAAGCAAGGCCGATGCTTGGGTGAACAATTTGTATCAATCCCCCAGTGAACCTGTTTGAAAAGGGGAGAAGAAAAATTCAGAAGGAGTCAGATTCCAAAAACCACTCCTCAAACGGTATCAAGCGCAGATCAAAGAGGCCGCTCCACCAAATGGTGTCAGACACGGAGCAAAGACACATGTAAAGTTGTCCATCTCTTAATACCACAAGAGACACTCTCTAAAGGACTCGTGCACACCTCAGAAGCGGTCGTGTACCTCAAAAATTGAAGATGCAGAATGGAAAAGACAGGTGACAAATTTGCAATGATCACCAATGTCAATCCCCTCATAAATTCTGGGCCAAAAACAAGCCTTTTAGGGTCCCCGATCCTACCAATGTTACAACCCCGAAACAGTCTTCTCTGACTAAGACACTTGGGTTAACATATAGCTTAGCTCGAAGAGGTACGAGCAAGACTATTTCTTTCTCATTTTGCAGGGTTCTTGACTTGTAAACCCGGAGCAGATGGTGAAAACTTTCATTTAATGGCTTCGACTCCAAAGCGGGTCCCCCTTGAAAACCAATATCCAAGCCCAACATTACGGTCCCGTGGAAGACCTCCCGACCGATCAAAATGTATGCGCTGCGAATGAGCCTAAAACCTAGGCACAGGTCAGTAGGGCATTGAGTGCATCCCCAATAAAAATCATTACCTCAAAACAGGTGAGATGACCTCCTTATCGAGAAATATTCCAATTGATGTTTTGAGCAAACTCTTTTTGGAATCTTCAAATTGTTGGATCCAAATTTTCCGTGCAAAGGATTTGTGATCACATTTGCATGTTGCAAGAATGCTTTGGAAGACCTCCAGCATCAAAATGCACATTTCATGATTAAACTAAAGTCATGCGGCTTCGGCAAGTGGCTAGCCATCGTCTTCCCAAAGATTACTAACATTTTCTTGGTGAAGAAAAATATTTCAGGCTCAAACTTCTGCAGGATACCTGGAGAACCCAGCTCCCAGAATGTCGCCTCAACCAACTCATGGTAGAAACCGCCTGAAGGGTCAACTCATGGTAGAAACCGCCTGAAGGGTCGAATCAAGGTAGATACCGCCTGAAGGGTCAAATCAAAGGTAGAAACCGCCTGAAGGATCAACCGATGGTAGAAACCGCCGTAAGGGTCAAAACCAAGGTAGATACCGCCTGAAGGGTCAAACCAAGGTAGATACCGCCTGAAGGGTCAAATCATGGTAGATACCGCCTGAAGGGTCAACCAAAAAAAAATCATCAAAAACATCCCCTCTGACGTGGAGAACCCACGCTATGGGAATCTTTTCAAAAAAAGGAAATGAAGAACCCCTTTACAAAAAATCATCAAGAACATCTCCTCTGACGTGAAGAACCCACGCCATGGGAATCCTTTTTAAAATTAAACATTCCCATCGGACGTAGAAAACCTCCAACTTGGGAACTTTTCTGAAGAACCAAACATTCCCATCGGACGTGGAAAACCTCTGCCTTGGGACCCCTTTTTAAAAAATCAAAAAGTCCTAGCATGACGCGGAGAACCCTCGTCCTAGGACCTCTTTTCAAAAAATAGGCAATCCCATTGGACGTGGAAAACCTCCAATTCGGGAACCCATTTCAAAAATCAAGAAATCCCATCGGACGTAGAAAACCTCCGTGTTGGGAACTCCTTTTGAGAAATAAACCATCCCAGCGGACGTGGAAAACATCCGTCTTGGGAATCTTTTTCAAAAATAGGCAATCCCATTGGACGTGGAAAACCTCCAATTCGGGAACCCATTTCAAAAATCAAGAAATCCCATCGGACGTAGAAAACCTCCGTGTTGGGAACTCCTTTTGAGGAACAAACCATCCCAGCGGACGTGGAAAACCTCCGACTTGGGACCCCTTTTCAAAATTCAGGTAATCTCATCGGGCGTGGAGAAACCTCGTCATGAGACCCTTCCTAGAAAAACAGGTAATCTCATCGGACGTGGAAAAACCTCGTCATGGGACCCATTTTCAAAAGAACAGGAAATCTCATCAGGCGTGGAGAAACCTCGTCATGAGACCCCTACCAGAAAAACAGGTAATCTCATCAGGCGTGGAGAAACCTCGTCATGAGACTCATTCCCAGAAAAACAGGTAATCTCATCAGGCGTGGAGAAACCTCGTCATGAGACTCATTCCCAGAAAAACAGGTAATCTCATCAGGCGTGGAGAAACCTCGTCATGGGACCCCTTTTCAAAATTCAGGTAATCTCATCAGGCGTGGAGAAACCTCGTCATGGGACCCCTTTTCAAAATTCAGGTAATCTCATCGGGCGTGGAGAAACCTCGTCATGAGACCCTTCCTAGAAAAACAGGTAATCTCATCAGTCGTGGAGAAACCTCGTCATGGGACCCCTTTTCAAAGAACAGGAAATTTCATCAGGCGTGGAGAAACCTCGTCATGAGACCCCTACCAGAAAAACAGGTAATCTCATCAGGCGTGGAGAAACCTCGTCATGAGACTCATTCCCAGAAAAACAGGTAATCTCATCAGGCGTGGAGAAACCTCGTCATGGGACCCCTTTTCAAAATTCAGGTAATCTCATCAGGCGTGGAGAAACCTCGTCATGGGACCCCTTTTCAAAATTCAGGTAATCTCATCGGGCGTGGAGAAACCTCGTCATGAGACCCTTCCTAGAAAAACAGGTAATCTCATCGGACGTGGAAAAACCTCGTCATGGGACCCCTTTTCAAAAGAACAGGTAATCTCATCAGGCGTGGAGAAACCTCGTCATGAGACCCCTACCAGAAAAACAGGTAATCTCATCAGGCGTGGAGAAACCTCGTCATGAGACACATTCCCAGAAAAACAGGTAATCTCATCAGGCATGGAGAAACCTCGTCATGGGACCCCTTTTCAAAATTCAGGTAATCTCATCGGGCGTGGAGAAACCTCGTCATGAGACCCCATCTCAGAAAAACAGGTAATCTCATCGGACGTGGAGAACCCTCGTCATGAGACCCCTTTTCAAAAATCAGAAAATCCCCTTGGACTTGGAGAACCCTTGTCCCGGGAACCTTTTCAAAAGATCAAACCATCCCAGCGGACGTGGAAAACCTCCGACTCGGGACTCCTTCTCAGAAAAACAGGTAATCTCATCGGACGTGGAAAACCTCCGTTTTGGGAACCCTTTCAAAAAATCAGGAAATCTCATTGGACTTGGAGAACCCCTGTCCTGGGAACCTTTTCAAAAGATCAAACTGTCTCGCCGGACGTAGCAAACCTCCGACTGAGAAATCCCCTCTGGCCCCGCTAGTCAGCGCCATGGGATCCCCTTTCAAGCCAAAATTATCCCCTCTGACACCGCTAGTCAGCGTCATGGGATCCCCAAAGCTCGGGGTGCTCGATAAATCTTTCTGTGAGTGTTTCCTATCAGTAGCCGGGAAAGATTTTCGAAGAATAAAGCCTGAGATAGTGTGTCAGAAGCTACGAGGGCCTGTATAAAAAAAAACAAAACAAAAAAAAAACAAAACAAAACAAAACAAAACAAAACAAAACAAAACAAAACAAAAAAAAACAAAAACAAAAACAAAAACAAACAAAAAAAGGAAGAAAACAAAAAAGGGAAAACAAGCCCCTCCTTTTTCCGGCATCCTGAGAGCGCAGTGATAAAACCTCAGACTCCGCATGCGCAGGACCCAATGGGCAGATTTTAGGTAACCCGCTCTCCCTCAGGCCCACGCTCGAATTGCAAGAGTAAACCGGTGATTAATTTAAGCATTCATCAAAAGACTTAAGGATCCGATGTCATAGCGTCTCTTTTCCCCAGTTGAGTCGGTTAATATTCAGGTGTCATTTTATCTTTGAAAGCAACCTCTGACGAGCTCACTCTCAAAGAGGGGCAGCTGTTGACACCTGATTTTTTACCACCTTTTATTTTAGTTTTTATTTCTAAAATTAATTTAAAATAGCAAAAAAGGTCAAAAAATTACAAAATCAACTTTGGAAGCCTTAGCCTAGCCTTAGGAATCAATTTTGAACAAAAAATATTTTTTGAATTTTTTAATATTTTTTGGAATTTATTTAATTATAAAAATACCCAAAAAATCAGAAAAAATACCATTCGTGGTCAGAAAAATACACAAAAATATTCAATAATTTTATTTTAATTTCCCCTTTAATATTTTCACAAAATTTCAATCAATTGATTCGCGAAAATACCCTTATTTGATAGAAAATGTGTCAAGGAGTCCGATTATGTCATCAATTTCACGAAAATAGGTCGAATCGGGGCTCAATTTGAGCGAATTGATCGAACCGGGCCGGTCGGGTCAGACCCGACCCGACCCGGTCCAACCGGGTCTGCAACATTGTTGCAGACCGTGGCCGACAGTGAGGCAGGGGAGGACAGAGGCGAGATGGGGCTGCAATTTTTTTGAAGAAAAGGGCGAACCGGCGTGGGGGACAGGAGGACGAAGGCCCATCCTCGTCAGTGGGAGGTTAGTGTGCGCCGAGGACGCCGGTCGGCCACGGGAAATCGAGGGGGAGGCCCGGTATAAGGGAGAGCAGGGGCCGAGAGAGAGAGGGGATTTTTTGGAGCGGACGCCGGGCGAGAGGAGCTTCTTTGGATCTTCAGCAACCCCCACCAATCATCACCGAAGCCTTCTTGGCCGCCGTCGAGCTCGGAGCAGGTCAGTTTTTCCTCTCCGACCACCATTTTTTAAGTGCGTACCATGTGTTCGATAAAATGTCAAAATGAACCTGTTAATCCTTGGCTTTCGGTCGTGCCATCTTGAACCTCATTACGTGTGAGTCTGGTCTTGAACCTTCACTAGAGTCGACTCTAAGCCTCTTGTGGCCCCTTTTTTGCATTAAAACTGTGCCGGAGGTGGTGGCCGGAGCTCCACCATACTCGACCGGACTGTGAGCTTACACCGGCGTAAGCGGCGGTCTTCGAGGACTAGGCGACCCCAGGTAAGTCACTAAACCTCCCTTAGATGTTATACGAATGCACGGAATCGAGCTTGGTCGCAAAAAAAAAAAAAAAAAAAAATTCAAGCGCTCGCCGGAACCGGAGCTGTGGAGGTCCGGTTTACAGTTTTCCGGCCTTTTTCTTGCCGTGTTGTTAGTCGTTTGTTAATGCTGGTAATGCGTGGGGCTTAATGCCGAAGAAATGGATGAAAAATATTAAGTTTTAGGCTTCGGTCCCGAGATTCCGGCGAGATTTCCGGCGAAGTTGCCGGAATTTACACTGTTCCGGCGTCTTCTCCGGTGGGACCTCGACCGGTCAACGGTCAACGGATGACGTGGCATGCCACGTAGGCGCCACGTCAGCCGGGTGGGGCCGGTCCGAGTCTTATTTAAATAAAATGCAATGAACGGTCCGGATCGCGACACGTGTCGCGATCCTGTAATTTTGGGAAAATAAAATAAATGAATTTCGGATATTAAATAAATTCGATCCGATGGCCAAGAATGTGCCAAGTGGCCTTCTATGGGGCGTCCGATCTTGACCATGATCGGACGCACCACAATCGGACACGTGGCATAGTTCTGATCGTCCGATTTGTGGGTTTTTCTAAAAAAGAAAATAATCGATTTTTGATCCGACGGCTACGATTTGGCCACGTGGCTCACTGAGGGACGTCCGATCTAGTCTTAGATCGGACGCACGAGACGAAGCCACGTGGCACGACGTGGACCGTCCGATCCGGGGGATTTTCGGATATATTAAATAAAATAGATAAAAAATCAAAAAATTGTTAAAAAATAGGAAAAAATATTTAAAAAATCAAAACGGTGTCGTTTTAGACCGGTGTCGACCCCTAGGGTCGGGCCGAGCGCCCGAGAGGCGTGGGCCGGGTCTGACCCGGCCCGCAAAATATTTTTAAATATTAAAAAATTCGGAAAATAATAAAAAATAATAAAATAATCAAAAAATCAATAAAAAAATAAAAATCATAAAATATTCAAAAAATTCGGAAAATTCAGAAAAATTCTAAAAAAATTCCAGAAAATAGGAAATGGCCACATTCAACTGGTCACGGCCTGTTTCGGGTCTTTTGACCCCCGATCTTTCCAAAAATGACGGTTTTGCCCTTCCAGCAAACCGTCTTCCAAAAAATTCTAAAAAATTCAGGAAAATCCCAAAAAATAGGAAATAGCCACAAACAACTGGCCAAGGCTCATTCCGGGTGTTTTGAACCCCGACCCTTCTTAAAATGACGATTTCGCCCTTTGGGCGAATTGTCTTCCAAAAATTGAAGAAAAATCAAGAAATTCCAAAAAAAAATTCTCAAAAATGGGAAATGGCCACAATCAACTGGCCATGGAATATTTTGGGTATTTCGGTATCCAAACCTTCCAAAAATGACGATTTTGCCCTTCGGGCTAATCGTCCCCAAATCTTCCAATTTTACCCTTGGTCTGAAATCACACATTCCCTAAGCCCCTATGGCTATATTAGGAGGCCTTTGACTTAAATTGATGTGCATTGACATGATTTATTTATGCAATTGACTGCGCTCTCGTTAAATTGATTGTGATTGATAGGACTAGCATTCCAATCTGCATGAAACCCGAACCATACCTATCTCACCCAAAATTACGTCTGCATGAACTCTTAGTCAGGAAAATCACTCGCGTTAGGTACCGAAAGGGCGTTAGTAATGACACCGACGTAACCAAGTCCCCGAACCCAAAATCTCTGGTTCCGCAAAACTGATCGATCTCTCCCAATCGGTCGGTAAGGTTTCCGGTCTACCCTCCAAGAAAGACCGGGTGGCGACTCCAAATGCATGCACAAGTTGCACATGCCACCACGACCACACTAAGGTCGAAAGCGATCGACTCTTATCGTCGAATCCCTCAAAAGAAACTCTCGCAGCGATTTGGTATGGGCCTGGGAGGGCCCGCGCCGATCCAAAGCCCGCGATCGGTAATCCATTAGCCGCGTCCGATTTCGGACGGGTCGCGACAGATGTCAAGATTCATTTTTCTATTTCCCAGTAGAATCGATCTAGACTTAGGTGTCACTTGTCTTTGAAAGAAACCTCTCGCGAGATTCCTCTCAAAGAGGGGCAGCTGTTGACACCTAATTTTGGATCAGCCTTTTCGTAGTTATTTCTTGAAAAATTCATGAAAAATCCATAAAAAGTCAAAAAATTACAAAATAAACTTTGGTGGCCTTGGCCAAGCCTAAGGAACCCTTTTTTACAAAAAAAATAATTTTTCATATTTTTCGCATTTTTTAATATTTTCCGAAATTAGGAAAATACTAAACAAATCAAGAAAAATAGCATTCGAGGTCACAAAAATATGAAAAAATAGACAATGTTTTTATTTTAATTCCCTTGTTATTTTGACCTCACCAAAAGTCCAAATTCAAATTCAATTTTATGTGTTCCTTTGTTACGCATATGAGTGAATTTGGTAAAAAAAATGTCAATTGAGTCTTTTTATTTGTAATTTTGGCATTTTTTTAGGATCTTGACATTCAATCTAATTGTCCCTTATTTCAATTTGACCCAATTGTCCATGCATAATGTTTAATTGCACAAATTGGGCAAAATTGCATACTTAATTGCATTTTAGTCCTTGAATTTGGGCATATTTGAAATTACTTTCAATTCATGGATTGCAGTTACAAATTGAAGTTGCCACCCAATGTTTTTCATCATTTGGAATCAATTGGCATAGGTAGTTTGGTCCAATTTGACCATTTGGACCCTCAATTGCAAAAATTCTCGATTTGCAATTAAATGAAATTTGGGGGTTTTATAGAAATTGAGGCAAAAATTTGGGCAAAACCATATTTTTAGATAAAATTCATGCCCTAAATTCAATTATGAAGTTTAATTGCAAAAATTCCCAACAGATTTGGATTAATTTTGAAAATTCCAAATTGGAACCGGTTCGGATCGGGCAGACCGCCGGTCGGACCGGTCGAACCGGTCCGCTACAATGTCTTCTTCTTCCTCAGGCCCCCGCGCGA
Source organism: Rhodomyrtus psidioides (assembly GCA_021437785.1). Classification (NCBI taxonomy): domain Eukaryota; kingdom Viridiplantae; phylum Streptophyta; class Magnoliopsida; order Myrtales; family Myrtaceae; genus Rhodomyrtus; species Rhodomyrtus psidioides. The sequence goes on along the minus strand of JAILYB010000076.1, from coordinate 736,588 downwards.
GTGAGCAGTCCTCAGCTCGATTTTGATCAAGAAATTGAAGGGCAATTCGCGACTAATTGGAAGGGGAATGGTGGGCGTTTTGTTCCTCTCATCTTCCCCCGTCGATTGACACCAACGGCACCATCCGACGTCGTCGGAGGGGAGAGTAATCGGACGGTCAAGGTCGCGGGACCTGTAAAAGTCAACGACGTTAGACTCAGCACAAATCCAAGCCAAATTCGCGTGAGATTGAAAGAACCGAAGGACCAAATGGAGCTGGACGGATTACCCACCGTCTCCGGCGCCGTTTGGACCAAATGGCACGTGCCAATACGTGCCATTTCAAGACAGTTGAGCTCCACCCGTTCGGCGCCAAAATTCAAAGAGATATATAATCCACGGGGCCTTCGCAAAGCGTAGGGTCAGTTGATTCAGTTTCAGGAGGAGAAACGGAATCGAGAGAGAGAGAGAGAGAGAGAGAGAGAGAGAGAGAGAGAGAGAGAGAGAGAGAGAGAGAGAGAGAGAGAGAGAGAGAGAGAAAGCGACTGAGAGCTCGCCCTCCAACCGCCATTGTCAAGGGCTCGAGCTCGAACTGTGAGGCGTAGGTTGGGCCACTTCGAGGCCAAACCGAAGCCGGTGAGCGTTGCTGGAAGATCGCCGGAGCGTCAAGGAAGCGATCGCCGTCGGCCGCGCAGCTTGAAATCGTCGGAACAGGTGAGTCACAGTCTCGAGCTTCTCACTGTGCATCAATGACGACTCATGCATTTCTTGTTCATTCTTGCAATTAATGTGTGCGTTTCGTTCCTTGGACATCACTGACCATCATCGCATATCTGTTTTGCATCGACTTCGCTTGAACTCCCCGAATCGAGTCTTCCAATTCAACCTCCATTGCCGAACTCTGTTCATTCTTGCCCAGCCAAATCTGGGCCGAGCAAGCTCAATCGGAGCTCGAGGTAAGTCTCCTGAACATTGTTTGATGCTATCCTGTGATTGAATTGTAATGATTGGGTGTAAATCGAGCGATTGAACTCTCATGGACGTACTCGGCACTTCGCTTGGCGATCGCGATTTTGTGGATGAAATGCTTCAATTGTTAGATATGTTAAACTAGAGATGATCGCGAGTTGATAGGCGTTGGTTTCGCACGATTTCGTTAAGATCTCACCGTCGAATCGTCGTCGGAGAAGTTCAGCCGTTCGTCCCACCGGAGTCGCGAGGTTGAAGACAAAGATGACGTGGCCGGTCAAAGAGTCAAAAGCTTAGGTGGCAGTCGGTCATTGGTCCATGTGTCAGTCTAGTCAGCAAGCCGTTAGGGGTCTGTTATTCGAATGAGTAGATCAGACGGTCTAGGTTAATCGAGTCTAATAATTGATGGCCGTTCGATCACTAATTAGGATTATCTGAAAATAGTTGTAAGTCAGAAAATCAAAATAGGTTGAAACGGCGCCGTTTAGGTCAATGAGTAGGCGACGTCGTTTAGGTTAATGAGAATAGACGGTTCAGATCAAGTCTCAGGTTCTAATCCTGGCCGTAGATTTTAATAGGTCAATCGGACGGCCCTAGTCGAGTCTTCATTTAATCTAAGCCGTAGGTTCCAGTCAGATCATCCTATGGTCGTGGATTAGCCACGTGGTTCAATGAGGGCCGTCGGATCAAATCCGATTAATCAAAAAAAAAAAAGGACGAACACGGCGTCGTTTTAGGCAATGGGTCTCGCGGGTCCGGGCCGGGTTCCGACCCGAGTGGGTCGGGTTGACCCGGTCCGAAAATATTTTTTTTAATAAAAAAATCCAGAAAATGATTTTAAAAAATATAAAAAAATCAGAAAAATCATAGAAAATCCAAAAAAATGCTAGAAAATCACAAAAAATCCAAAAACAAAATATAGGAAAATTGTAGGAAAATCCTAGACACTCCAAAAATCCCCAAAAATCGAGGATTGACCATAGACAACTGGTCAATCCTTTTTTTTTTTGGTTTCTTATCTGTTATTCCAAGAATTAACGATATTACCCTTTATGCGTAGGTCGCCTCTGTTGTGTAAGCAAGATAAAGCCGATAATACCAATGTAAGAATTAGGGTCCGTTAGGCGATCAATTCTTAGACTTGGGTTTTCGGGTCACGACCCTTTTCTCGAAATCACGATTTTTCCCTCAATGGGAAAATCGTCTTTCTTGTCCCAACCGAGTCCTGAAAATTGCTTAAAGTTAGGGTTTGGGTCAAGTGGGTGACCAACCCTAATATTTGAGATTTTCATTTCTCGTCTTTATCCAAAATGACGATTTTACCCCTCCGAAGGTAAAATCACTTTTAAATTTCAGAAAAATTATGGAAATTCTCGAAAAATAGGAAATGTAAGGATTTGATCGCCAATCCCGTTTCCACCATCTCTTGACTGCATATTTCATCTGAAATGATGATTTTGCCCTTCTAGGGTAAATTGTCCCCAAATTTCTCAAAATTACGATCCTGCCTCTCATGGGCGAATCATATCGAAAACACTCCTAAGCCTTGATATACTTCTCTAGGCTAATAGGGCCTCATTAGGGATGCCATGCTGCTTTCATGTGTTTTATCTGCATGTACTGGATCCTTGATTTGCGCATTTACTTTTAATGATTGTGAGTGATAGGGTAGCCATTCCCATCTGTATGAATTCCTAGATTTAGGATCTGTACCCCACTCATATGTATGAAATCCTAGGGTCAGATAAATCATTCAACTTAGGTGCCGAAAGGGTGTCAACTCTAGCAGTTGGCGTAACAAAGTCCCCGATCCCGTTTCTCTGGTTTTCGCAGAATCGAATAGATCGCTCCCAACTAATCGATAAGGTTTCCGATCGTACCCTCCACGAAACGATTGGTGGCGACTCCTTGGCATGTATACGTATCACCTGTCATTAGACCACACCGAAGGTCGACCACGTATATCTAGCTGTTGCGATTTGGGTAATGGACCTTGGGAGAGGCCTGCGTCCGATCAGGCGATGATCGGGCGGCCCATTAGCCCCCTCCGGCAGGCGCTCCGCGAAAGGGTCGCGACATCCGCGAGATTTGCCAGTTGTAGAATTGAGAGAAATTTATGGGGCGGGGACTGAAGTGCTTCGTCCAGCGTTTAATACTCGTGACCAGAGACTTTTTGAAGTTTGCAATGAGGAAAAGAGGGTTCTGATCGGGGACATCGCATTGGCGACTAAATCCAACACCAGGGAAGGCGATACTTTCTATCTCCTCACTCAGAGATGGTGGCATCAATTGACCTACGACGTGTCGAAGGAACCGTGGGTGTTGGAGATTCTTCAAGCTACTGATCGCAATACTGGTGGGCTAGTGGATTTCCAGGAGTTTGTTGCTGCCACTTTACATGTCCACCAATTGGAAGAACATGATTTTGAGAAATGGCTAAAGAGATTGCAGATCGCGTTTGAGAAATTTGGTCTCGATGGTGATGGGTATATAACTCTAGAAGAGTTAAAAAGGGCTGTTGTTTCAAGCCCCGGAGACAATAAAGTGAGGAGGCCATGGGAAGAATTTCCGGATCAATCAGTCCAATACCCATCTACCATGTTGTTAACTGCTGACCACGACGATCGGGTTGTGCCACTGCGCTCGATGAAGTTATTGACTATGATGCGATACGTCTTATGCACAAGCCTTGAGAAAAGCACCCAAAGGAGCCCCATAGTTGGTCGGATCAAGTGCAAAGCCGGACATGGAGCTAGGCGTCCTATAAAGAAGATGTTATACCTCCTTGATGCAATTGATGAAGATCGATTTTTTGGAGTTGACTTAGAAGATGGCGATGAGCCTTCCATTAAATTCATGGGCACTAATTTTTCCTATGATAAAAGGAGCAAGAAGTTTTCCGCGAAAGTTTGTATGGGCACTATGAACCCGATGGGCACATCGACTTCTCTGAAGGTGCGTGAGCTTGAATTACTGGGTATCGTTAATATTTATGAAAGTGTATTGAATTTGGTAGGGGCTTCCACCCAAATTTGTATGCTGTTCGTGGAATATATAGTGGTGGGAAGGAAGAAAAAATCAAGATTCAGTGGCTTAGGCCTATGGTTGGAAATCTAGATCTTATCTCCATTCAAGGAGAGATGGGAAGAATGTATGAAGCTAATGATGACGACGTAGGTTGCTGGTTAGTGGTAATTTACACTTCTGTAAGGGACGATGTAGTTGAGGGGCAACCGGTGTCTGCATTTATAGAGCCTATTTTAGTTGGGCCTGATGTTGTTAAAGAAGTTAAGCTGCTTGATCTTGGATCAGTGAAATTTAACGTTCTCTGCGACAAGGACCGAAATGCAAAAGGTGTTCCTGGTGAGGGAAGTCTTGAGAGAAGAATACTGGAGAATGAATACTTTTTGTGCCCTATGGGACCAACAATTGCTGGAGAAATCGGTGAATATAGCTATAGACCTTCCGTGCTAATGGATATGCTTGCTGACCCGAGGAGTGGTTTTAACCAGAGCAACAAGCAGAACATGAAGCATATGCAGATGAGGGAGAACCTAAGGAGATTCTTATCAATGAAGACGAACCAGATTCGAGGAAGAATCTCTTTCCTAGAAGGGGAGAATGATGCACTTACGATCTTTCTGTTTTAGGCTTTTTTGCAATTTTAATGTTTTTAGGTATTTTAATTAATTCTAATGGCGTTTTCATAATTTTGTGTTTCCTAGGTCAATTAGGGTTAGCACCTTATATAAGGGTGTTTATGGTTCGTGAAAGAGCAATTTATGACATATTATTGAATATTGAGAATATCACAATTTGATATCGTTTTGAGTGAACAGTGATTGTTCCTCGTTTATCGAATTCGATTCTTCTGTTTAGCCTTGCTTTCTATCGCGCTTCGGCATCACTATCTCTCACTGATTTCTACATAAAATTAGGAAGGTCATTGATTTCATGGAAAACAATACCGTATCCTTATCATCAACAGAAACAAAATATCGTGCAATGGCCAAAACTGTTTGTGAAATAATCTGGATACAAGGACTACTCTCATATCTTGGAATATAAATTGAAAGGCCAACTGAACTATTCTGCGATAATGATGCCGCACTCAACTTAGTTGCAAATCTATTTTTTCAAGAAAGGACGAAGCATATCGAAGTTGATTTCCATTTCACTCGAGACAAAATTCAAGAAGGAATCATTGTGACCAAAGGAATTGGAACTGCGGACAACCTGCAGACATTTTCACCAAACCTTTGTGTTAGAGACAGCATGCATATTTTCTAAGCAAGCTCGGCGCCCTCGACATCTATAAGCCACCAGCTTGAGGGGGAGTGTTGGAAATATTGAAGATTCTGATTGAGGATTGATGGAGTTAATTGACAGATTCTGATTTGATTGTATCTTTTTTTGGGGAAGATACAATCATGCTTATACACCTTCTATTACGTTCTATTCTTTTCTCTTTTTCTAGGATTATAAATAGACAAAGGTACATTCTTTCAATACATAATACAATATACATTTTTCCTATTCTCCATCATCTTTTGACAGCTTCCTGCTCTTATTTGAATCACCTACCAATGTTTGTTTAATCTATTCTAGATTAGTAACTTTTTTTATAATTTATTAAGTTATATTGAAGTTGCCATCTCATATATCAAATAAAATTATCAAAACCATTTGAGTTATTTTTTTCTCAATGCAATTACTAATTAGACTTAAATTAACAACTCTTACTCTCTCTCTTTTTTGGTCGAACAACAACTCTTACTTAGAAATGCACCTCTATATTTCTTTCCAATCGATTTCTTGAAAAACTAACCATTTCCCTAAAAAGTGATTCTCTAGAAAGTATTTTCCTCTATCATGAAGTTTTCTCCCAAACAAATGCATTCGTATATTGATTCGCAATTGATTAGGTCATTTCCCAATCACCACCAGTCTAGTAATTTATCAACTTTTATTAAAGTTACCTATGCTAATATAAATCATCGACTCTAGGTAATTACTAACTTTTCTCTAATGAAGTTATCAACTAATTTTAACTTGTCAGTTTTTTTTTAGTAGCTTATCACATTCATTTGATTGATCCCAAATTACCGGCTTTTATAAACCTTACAACGTGCTAGGAAAAAAATAACAAAAAAGTCCTAAACCTATTGTATGACAATTTAGTTCTAACCATTTTTTTTTACCAATTGAGTCATAAACTTTTTGTATTTATGCCAACTCAGTCCATCAAACCAACTTTGGCCAGTCGGCTCTGACGTGGATAATTTTTAATAATACTTTAACATTATTGAATTATTCATTTGTTTATTTATTTTTCTTTTCTTTATCCTCTTTCTTTTTCTTTTATTTTTTCTTCTATTTCTTCATCCAGTCAGTCGGTGGATCGGTGACCGGCTAGAGGCAAGGCCAAGCATCGCCAGCCCTCGCCATTGACGACCGACTAGATGAAGAAGGAGAAGAAAAAGAAAGAAATGAAAAAAATAAATAAAATGCAAATGAATATTTTGAATATAAATTAAATACTATTAAAAATTGACACGTCGGCGTCGATCTGCTCCCACATTATCGCCAGCCGGTCAAAGTTGACCAGATAGACTAAATTAGCACGAATACAAAAAAAGTTTAGGACTCAATTGACAAAAACACAATAAATTTAAAAAAAATAGTAATTTTTCCCAACGTGTTTCCTTAGTCTTTAAATAGATAACTCCCTAGAGGAGTCGGTAACTTAGCAAAAGTTGATAAGTTTTCAAAAAAGCTACTTGTTCCGAATCGATCAAATAGACATTGGTAAGTGGGTCAAATAAAACTCGATAACCTCAACATAAAACAAGTACTCATATTCAAGAACTTCACCAGTCTTAACCACATCACTAAACAAATTTTACGAACACATCTTTGTTTTTTCCACCGTTGTCAAAGACACCGAGTCCCAACATCGAAAAAAAAAAATCTTTTTAAGTGGGGAAAACTTGGTAAAGGATCAACTTTGACAATACTTATTTCTTAGTTTTCTTGTAAGGAGGAAGTTCAATATTCTCATCGACTCGGCGAAACCAAGAGCCGAACTCAACCGAGTGCTCCCAACACGAAACGGTCTCGATTCATCGGTATGCAGGATCGAATCCGTGCACACTCGTAATTCGCGCTCGCAAGTTCGTTCTTTAGTCCCCAAGCAGATCCCTGTTACCTTGGAAACTTTGCACATTCAACGTGGCTAAATGAGAGGAGGACATCCCCCTTGATTAGCATAACTGCTCAACTTAATCCGTACCCATTATTATTAACAAGCCTCGCAATCTCTCTCTCTCCCCCCCTCTAATCTTATGTAGTCGAGTGAGACCCGCACCCACCTCTTAATAACACAGCTCACGCCACTTAAACAACGCCCCGGGAAAAGATTAGGTACCTTGTTTTTGTCCTCATTAATCGCTGCCTGTCCCTAGTAGATATTCTCGCCTAACCACACAGCAAAGCTATCAGCAACTGATGTCTTTTAACTGCTTCAAGCACATAGCTCACAGCCAATGTGAGGTCAGAAGACTTTAAAAAGGGTTTGAACCAAGGAAGTTCAGCTTCTAAGATGTACAGAGAGGAGATAAGATGGAACTTATGAGCTTAGTGAGGTCGGGTTGTCCGCTCAGGCTCGGATTTTGGCTCGCTTTTTACCTGATCTCGTGTGGTTGGCGCGTAGTTAACGGATTCGAGGTTTTGGTTTCTTGTCATAAGAATTAGGGGTGAGCGGTTACAGATTCTGTACAGTTTTCACCTAGAACTTGGAACCGACCCGTTAGAACAGGTTCTTCATTTTTTGGAATCTAGAACCTACCCGTCATATCCTAAAAACTGAAACCTACCCTATCACAAGTTCTAGGGTCGGTTCCAGGATACTCGAGAAACTATCAATTCCTTTTATTTTTTCATTTTTAGTTAAGCAAAATGAGAGTAAATACTACAACAGTTAAAGAGAAGTAGAGGTGAGCGGTTTTAGGTTCCACATTTAATACTTGAAACTAACCCGATGGAGTAGGCTCTTCATTTTTTAGAACTTGGAACATAAAAATTTATTTGGCTCTAGATTATATACTCATCATCGAACGCCATAAAACATTGTAGGATCGTACGAAAATATATACTAAAAAAACACAATCAAGATCTAGGTTCCGGGTTCTAAATAGTGAAACCTGGAACCTACCCGTTGGAACAGGTTCCTTGATGTTTGGAACCTGAAACCTAACATATATACCTTGGAACCTGGAACCAGATTGGTTCCTACAGGTTCCGATTTCAGGTTCTCGGTTCTACCCTGGAACCATGCTCACCCCTGATAAGAATATATAGATGTTGTGGTGCATTCCTTGCAGGCTAGGCTAGAAGAGGAAAACAAGTTGGGTCATCATGTCAAATTTAATCTCATGCGCTTGCTTGTTATAGGAGGAAAAGGACAAGAGGTGGATTCAGGGAAGTGCATTGTTCAGTGTCCTTCCTGTAAAAACACACATATTCTATTCTTGGAGAGAGAGAGAGAGAGAGAGAGAGAGAGAGAGAGAGAGAGAGAGAGAGAGAGAGAGAGAGAGAGAGAGAGAGAGGCTTTTCTTGCTTTCTAAACAATGAAACCTAAGCCACCACTTCTGGTTGGTGCTTGTGACAACCCCAAGCAAGCCTCTCTCTCTCTCTCTCTCTGATCTGGACATTGGCGTTCTTGTTACCTACTGGAAAACAACAAAAGTTGATCACAAAGAAATGTAAGAAGGGGGGACAAAACAAAAGGAAGAAGAGAAAAGCTGGTTCTGTGCCCATCATGCTCTTTCCATGAATGACCAGCAAATTTTGCTTTTCGGACAAAAGAAACTGACCTCCATGCAAAACAGCCCAGATCAAGATATACATGTAACCAAAGAATCAACTGAATGTCCCTGTAATTTCTGAATATCTAACATGTAACATCCCCACAATCGATGACAGGAAATCTGGGTAAAAATCAAACTTTAGATGCACTAAAGCCCATGGAAAAATTAATACGGACCCGCGCGCATGGTTTCTGAATTCGTGAGCTACGATTGACTCGACCCATCACCTTGAATTGATTCTTGCTCAGTAATGGCAATCCACGATTGCTGGGGCAGCCGCAACAAGGATTGGAGGATGAGATTGCTTCTGATGATGCTGTTGTTTGGAGCTCAAGAGAAACAAGTGATCGCGGTTCTCTTCTTCCGGGGCTGGGAGGTTGAGATCCAAATCGAGGGACAGGAGCCCGTTGGCGCTCAGCCGCGTGGATTCGTCGTCGGATTCTGGCTTCGCCCCGAGAGCGACCGGCGGGCGGTGTCGCCTCATGTGGCCTCCCAAGGCCTGGCCCGATGTGAACTCCGCGCCGCAGATGGAGCACTCATGGATCTTGGCCTGCTTCTTGCAATTACCATTGCTCCCATAAATGTTGATGCACCCAAGAGGGAAAGTCGAAACTTTCTTGAATTCTCCTCCTCCTTCATCATCTGGCGAGGACGGCATGAACACGAATTGCTTATACAGCGGCGGCTTCTCTTCGGCCGCGGCTGTTGCCAACTTCAGCTTCTTGTGGCTCGCCCGATGACCGCCTAGGGCTTGGAAGGAAGGGAAAGTCTTGTTGCAAGTCTTGCACTCATAGACACAATAGCCCTCCAAGTACCTCTTGCTGTTGAATTTATTGCTATGGTCGTGGTCTTCCTGAACAACAACCCTTCTAGGGGGCTCTTTGGATTGGCCTTGAGCTAGGAGGATCAGGCAATTGGCCATGTCCTCCTCTTCCTCGGTGCAGCCGCTGTGGAATTTGGCAGAAGTGGAGGGAGACAGGTCGGCGGCCTTGTCGCCCTCCCCGTCGTCCACGCAATCCCCATCCCCTCCTTCGGAACTGATCGGCGAGCCAGCGTCATTCACGAAAAGGATCGGCGACTGCGGCCTCTGCCGCTTGGTGCGCTTGCCCTTGATGATGATCTGGGTGTGCTCTTTGGGACATCCAAGGGGAAGGGCTGCTTCTTCTGAGGGTTCCATGGCATGCCTCCTCCACTAGAGAGAGAGAGAGAGAAAAGGAGAGAGAGAGAGGCTCTTAAGGAGAGGGAAGGGAAGTCTTAAGTTATATTTGGAGTCATGTTGGGATGTGATGACACCACCAATGGAACAGTAAACTGTGTGAATTAGTCCTCCCCAAATCTTTTCTTTGAGTTTCCAACACCTTTTCAAGTGCTATTTTATACACTAAACAATTTCTATACTTGGACATGGACACTCCCCCAAACACCCCCACACCCCACAAAATAAGCTAGAGAGAGAGAGAGAAACCCAATGAAAACCACCATCAATCTGAACAGAAAAGATGCAAAATTAGGAGATGGGTGGTCTGCTATCATTGAAATTACTGGTGGGATATGAATTTTTCTGTGTGTGTATGTTGAGGGTTGGTTAATGCAGATTCATGTGTTGTCCCCGCTTGACACTCCCTTTCTCACACTTTGCCAACTCACTCCTTCACACAAGGGTTACAAAAACCAACCATCAATATGAGCTTGTAACTCCACCCACATCACCTAAAACTCAATTTTTAGCATGTTCAGATTGCCTAATTCTCCTGTGGACCGCGAGAACATAGCTCTTTCAAGCCGGGTCGTGCTAAAGATATCATCAGGTCGATAGCCCGTACTGGTGCCCGTCATGACCTCTCCTGTTCTGATGACGTAACGGGCAACACCAAAAGGAAAAAAAGTACGAGAAATCCAATTCGAGATATTCGACTCTAATGTCGGGTTGGAAAATGATCTGCATCTTAACATTCTTCACTACCTTTTTTTTGCTTCTCAACACACCAACCACACTAAGAATTCCTTCTCATCTACCGCTCCCACATTACTAGATTCAGGCATATCATTGATGTTGACTTGATATGAAGCGGCTCTGTGGACATGTTCTTTTTTTATTGGAAACTATGAAAAGTGGATGGTTGGTGCTATTCCAGCAAGGACGGCGACTATCTTGCGCAAATTCGATGAATTTATTGTCACATCCCGGATTAACTCACTAAGGCTCCGCAAGCTTTGTTTTGAAATTCCAAAGTTAAGCGTTTTCATATCAAAGCGCTATCAAGATGGGTGAACTTCAGAGAAAGTGCATGCTTGTACGACGAAGGACAAAACCATGAGGCTCGGTCGGTATGGGACGAGCTAAAGCGGACAATACCTCAACTGAGTTAATCCTGAGATGTCACATTTATTATTTGCAAATAATTGTTTTCATTAAAAAAAAAATCTGACCGCTCAATCTAACAATCCAACTGAGCAAGCACAATCGCGTGAACTTTTTTTTTTCTAATGATGGGAGGATGGTAATTGAATGTGTATATACAGAAATATCATAGCTAAATTTGAAGATTGATTATGTGATGGACATTGTAAGTTTCAGTTAGGGGTTTGGCGTGATGCGTGCATGATGAGTTAAGGGAGGGGGACTTCCTTCCTTGGCGTGAACAATCTCTTCTTTTCGTTTAATTATTGATTGGGTCGTGGCGTGGGATGTGTGAAGCACGTAAGTGGCCAGAGCCACTCCAAGAAGTGGGCTCTCTGCTGAAGCAAAGAATGCCAATTCATCATGGAATTTTTCTACTATTCCCCCACTAATCTCACTATAAATAAAAATAAACATGAAGAAAAAAAAATCAAATATTTTTCCTAGGTTTTTTCTAACTAATGTGGGGCTATATATCTACCTGCAAATAAGCTTGTTGGGTAGTTTTCTACTTCAATATATTATATGATATTGACGTTAAGAAAAAGTCTTACTGCGGTTTATTATTGTGCTAATCACCAGTGGCCGGCGAGGTCGACCTCACAGGCCCTCACCTCAGGTCGGTCGCCGATCTGGCTACCGGCTGGAGGAGGAAGAAGAAGGGGGAAAAAACTAGAAGGAAAAACATAAATAAATAATTTGGAAAAAAAATATTAAAATATTACTGAAAATTATTCACGTCAGTGCCAGCCGGTCAAAATTGGCCGGAATGACTGAATTTGCACAAATGCAATTGGTTTAGGACTGAATTGGCATAATTGCAATTGGTTTAGGAAATTTTTGGTGATTTTTTTTTTCCCGGTACTAAACATACACGAAATCATAAGTGAGAACCCATATGTTTCCATCAGAACTTGAAGAGCCTATTGTGTGATGAGATGTGAGAGTCTGATGGCAAGAAAAATGGGAAGCTAAGGAGAGATCTAGGGTTGGGAAGAAACCGTTGACATGAGTACCCAAGACAAATAAGCAACAACATATCCACCCAATACACATCAGAACCGACCTCTCCCATTATTTTATGTCTTTCTTATTCTATTTTCTGCTTCACAAGTCATCCTTGTGGAGAGAGAGAGAGAGAGAGAGAGAGAGAGAGAATAAGTAGCTTCTGAGCCACTCAATACAGGCATGTTGGTTGCAACTAAGCAACCGAAAGGCCTCAAGTTTAACTACACTCCCCCATATACGACAGGAATGTGGAAGGGAATGGATGAGCAATGTATTCTATGACCTAATAATTCTTTGGTCAACTGCAACACCTCGCCTCAGTCCACAAGTATAACTGCACAGCAGCAGACATAAAGGAAAGTGAGCCAGAAATTACCATCACCCTTGATTCTTGCGGCCTAAGTCGATTGAACCCGACCGATCAAAGTGCGCGAAGATCGTCGCTTGCCCTGTCGCAGTTGGACGATCTCATTAGATTCTTCTAAGTACGCGGAAATTGATCGTGGGGTCGGACGTTCAGCATGATCCGGCCGGGGATGTGTGGTTATGATCTCAGTGTAGCGACCAAGCTTGATTAAACTTGATTATATATGGGGCTAAGACAAAGCGAGCATTTTAAGTTGAGGTGAACTCCATGGGTCAATAAGAAGGTGAGCTGCATATTGATGGCCCTAGAGATGAGATCCTAATGACGTCTTAACTAGCTTAAACGCATTTCAATTCAAGGGTCACAATCTTTCAAACCATCAGTTAGCTTGATCAAGCATCATCCTCCCCACATGATGTTATGAAGGAAAAGGAAGGAAAAAAAACCAAGGCAAGCTTCAATATGGATGCAGAACTTGCAACCACGACAAGCAAGGGAGGATCCAAATATAATATCATCTCTTGTTAGTTGTTACCGTATCATCTCCATTTTGAATATTGCGATTAGCATGTGGATTAAACGCGTCAATAAGAGGAAAACTAAAACAGCAAACTACCGGCCGCCGTGCCAAAATATGGCGAAAGACCAATCACTTAAACTTAAAAAAAAAAAAAAAAAAAACATTTTTTTTAATTTTTTTATCATATTGGACATTCCCAAAGTAAGCACGATTAAGTAGGGAGGTGGCTGGGAAACATCAATTAGATCCCTTGCAATCAAATAAGTTCACCAAATACCAAAGAAAATAAAGAAATTGTAGAATGTATAAAGAGTGAAGTGGGTGGGAGTGGCCAGGGAGTGCTCTTAATCTCCTCCTTTTAAGAAAATTTCCACCTACATGAATATTAAAGTGCCAAGCAAAGCAACCCCATAATCCTGTAGAGTTGACTTGAACAACCTTGCAGTCACCAGCTTATAGCGACAGCTGATTATTAGCACAAGTACCCCGTCGCCAGTGCATCGATACCTTTTTTTTCTGCAGATCTGCAGACGTGTGGATTCCTCCTGTTATACCAATGTCATTAGGTGAGCGATGACATCGTATAAATTCTTGAATTTAGTTTTTCACACGAGATTAGATCTATCTGGATCTAGAGGTTCACAAAGATCAGATTAATCGCGGTCCTTTATTATGTGGAGTGTGCACCAATCGTGCGAGAATCGTTGTTGTCACCGGCAATGATCCGTGAACCATGTCCTCCCGTCTGAAACAAAGGATTTCAGAAAATGCTTAGTCCCCTCCCACCACCCCGAAGGTTATGCATCCGCCGATGTGCCTAATATCAAGTTCCCTGTACCCATGAAGGTTTCTGTGAGAAGAGCTGCTTTCGGAACCTTAATGGGGCATTCTCTTACCTGATGGTAGCGGCAAGGCATTTCGAATCTTCATTGAAACACTGTAGGGGATTTAAACTAATGTTTGAAAGTTTATCAAGCACATCAGCCGATCCCGGCCATTAATTCAGGGAAAATACCCCGAAAGAGACTGGTAAAATGTTGACCAATACAACAGTTAGTCTCGCTAGGTTGATTACTTCAATCGAAGTAGGTTTTATATTGAACTATGTAAATATAGAGCTTGCTTTCAGGACAAGGACTTGATGCCAACTCCACCGATTTTAGCTTCAAACCACTCGTTTAATGAGGGAAAAGTCTCTTTCACTTGGCTTCCACGAGCAACTTGTGCAACATCATCAGCCGCTCAAAGGCTGAAGCAAAAGATCCTCAGAAAAATTGGGAGGACAGTGCAGATAACATTTAACTTATAATGTTATTAAAAAAGAACGCTGTTATTAACGACGTAAATAGCATTGTAATAGTTCTTTATTCGAGTTTACCCCATCTAGACAGGAGGTTGTCAAGGCTGACACAAGTCGCATACTACTCGGTATCTATTCAGTCACCGAGGACCACGGAAAAGAGTTCCCCGGGCCACTTTTGTTGTCATCGTCATTATGATAGCTTTTAAGGGTATAGTCCTTTCATCTCGCAAGCTCTGGCCTGTGAAACTTTTCACAAACTAACCAACTCATTGCGAAAGCATCAGAAGCCTCATCGACCACACTTGTATATCAAATATTTCTTGGCTCAACGAACACAGATGTGGTCCTTGCGGGAATGGTTAAGCGCCCCGAGGATGCCTCAAAGCTTGAGGTCTTCACTACCTTCTTGGCTCAACGAACACAGATGTGGTCCTTGCGGGAATGGTTAAGCACCCGGAGGATGCCTCAAAGCTTGAGGTCTTCACTGCCTCGTCAGTTGACATAACCTGCGTCACACATGTTGAAGCCATCAGTCTAACAGAATTAGCTATTTCAACCAAGCATAATCACAAGGGCACACTTATCAGATGTCAAAATCATTGCTTTCCAAATTCGACAGGCTATAGACACACTATAGAAACATTAAATATTCAAGGGGGCAACTCTATTGTGGAGATTCAAAGTAACTTGTCTAAATTTCTACCTGTACAGGATGCAGTTGAAGGGCTTTTGCTCGCAATACTGGGCTAGCAAATGAAACCTCAGATGGGTGCGAATTGATAACAAGGGCGATGTATGAATAGCTGTCAAGAACAAATTCCTATGAGAGTGAGCAATTAATATACGGACAAGCGTATGGATATTTTACTTTCACTGACATGGGGTCTAGTTGAGTCAATCCCGGGACACCTTCATGGCCATCTTCAATGCTCATCACTATGACACCAGGGATTTGTGATGGACCAGTATTGAGAAAACGTACACGTTCCTACAAAATTCAAAGCACATAAGAACCCCCGAGCCCTTTCTTTTGGTTTGCACACTTCAGGGCTCTTTACAATTACATTTTCATTTTGACTCCCCAACATGGCACATTTGCCAGCCATGTGGCACGTACATGGAGAAGCTAATGAGAAAGAATTACTTCTTAGTGATTGACATACAATGACTTTTATTTGAATAAGTACCATAGTTATTGCATCAATTTATAGTAGTAGCCAATTAAACAGTTGGCCAGAAAATGAGGATTTAAAGGAATTACAAATATACCGCATGTGAAAAAGTCCGAGGAAGCCATAATTTTTCCCTTTTATTTGAAGAAGTACCATACTTGTTGCATCCATTCATAAGTAAAAGTTTCATTCATACTGGCGCCATTAGGAGGGCAAACCCATGAAAAAGGAGCTCATCTACAAGAGAGAACCTACGCGTCTTTCGAGGCCAAACAAGTATAGGAAAACCAGATAATATAAACTAATAAAGATGACAACTATTGACAGTTTATTCAGTAAAGTGCCGTTTATAGTGGAAACTCAAGTCTACAAAATATTTCTGAAAAGCAAGTCATCCGCTATTCCTTTACTTTTATGAATTTGTAAGCGCGAGGGATCCAAATTCAGTACATTTACTATCATAGTTTTCAGTTCTAGTTACATTTCTCCACTAACAAGATAGTTCATATAAATGCACAAGTCACCTATTACCAACAGTATGGTACTTTTTCTTGCCAGAAGTATATGGTACTTCGCTTACATAAACACGCAGCCGCATATAAGTGTAACAGTCTCCAATGCTGTGAGAATTGATCTCACCTGGATAGCGTTTGCAGTCTTCAAGCGGAAAAGGGGTGAAGAGTATCTAATGCGTAATAAATTCAAGAAATTATCCACAGCAGCAAGGATATTACTCCTTTGAGACTTGAAGGATGGATCTGCTAGTCTTGGTTTGATTCTGGGAAAGAAAAGCAGAAGGAAAACAATTATCTGAAATGGACATAACATCAGCAGATTCACGTTAGTATATGCAACGGCTTAAATGGGAGACAAAGAGGAAACATCAAGATGATTAAAACCAAGCAAAAATTTGGAACTTTCAATTAACTTACAGAGGCCAGTTTTTCTCATTCTTCTCTTTTGGGGGAAGACCGACACCCCAATTATTATCATTGTAAGTGAAGTCCAGTCTAAAAACAATTGCAGCAGGACATTCATGTTAGATTAAGAAGAGAAATATAGCAATTGGCATGAAACCAACTTCAGCAGATACTAATTTCTTCTCATCATAGTTCACATAGTTCACATGATGGTTGAGAGTGGAACATTTATAAAGAAAGTGGAAAGCTGAAGGTGAAGATTCAAACTTCACCTGTTGAACCAGTCACCAGAGTTGTAAGAATCACGATCAAGTGATTTGGATCGTAGTAACTCATCACCACAATGGAAAAACGGGACACCCTAAGTAAATTACCATGAAAGTGGATACTTGAGAAAAGAATGTGACAAGCATACAAAAGCATTTCAAAGAGACATTAGTCTCCAGAATGTCGATTTCCTTCAAAATTGACAGCATTAAGCCGTCTAACGTCACAAAGAACAGGAAAGTTTCACAAAAACCTGTGAAAGTGCGATTATACTAGTTGCTAAATGATTCATCCTGCATCTCTCGTCCACAGAAATTGACATAGGAGTCTGAAAGTAAGTGGAGAAAGGTTAGATGGAAAAATCGAAGTTAATAACTCAGGTATCAGTTTCCCCTGTTTCCTGTTTGGTGTAGATGTTGGGGAAATTCTAAGCTACAAAAAGAACAGGAAAGTCAGTATGATATGCAAAAATGTGTACTGCATACCTTCAAGCTCACAATGTCAAATAGGGTCTCATTGTCATGAGCAGAGACGTAATTAACCTATTAGAGCAATAAATGGAGTCAATATATTACGCTGCAAAATATTGGAAAGACTCGTCCTACAAGAAACTTGAAAATGTGATGGAAGTTCTTACAGATCATAAGCACATCAAGAGTAAGAAATTCTTTTGATGTGTATGCATTGAGAATCATATCAGATATTGTTGAAGCATGTCCCACATTGCTTGACAACGGGTTCTAAATACTCTTTATACTCATGTGGTCTATCTCCACCTATTAGCTTAAGCTTTTGGGTTGGACTTTCTAACATGGTATCAGAGCCAGTTTTATCCCTTTCGCGAATGTGCGTGGTAAAAAATTCCTCAAAAACTCCACGTGAATGTGCGTAGTCAAAATTTCACGTGCCGCTCATAATCCGGCTAGCACGTAAGTGGGGGTGTTGAAGCATGTCCCACATTGCTTGACAACGGGTTCTAAATACTCTTTATACTCATGTGGTCTATCTCCACCTATTAGCTTAAGCTTTTGGGTTGGACTTTCTAACAGATATGGAATTGATGAATACTAGGAAATAGCAATATACAGACAAAGTTTTCAGCAGAGTATATCAACTCGTGTTGGCTACCAACTGCACGTGGAACCATGAAAGTATTCCCTACTCTGTAGCATTATCCCAGGCAATGCATGGTTCAAATCAATAAACCGAATTAACACTACAATTCTGTTAGACTGTAATTCCATACAGTATTAAGAAGATAAAACTCCATTCTAGTCATATATCATAAGAAATCACAAGCAAAAATAGATCAGCATATTTTTCTCAACTTGTAGTGTCCAATTTGAAGTATGCATTCGATTCCAAAACGTCTTTGCTTCATGCAACAAGTACAAATCTCCCAATCGATGAGATTATTTTCTTTTTATTTTGACAAAGATGATATCCACCCTACGAATTTATCTTAGTAATTCTTGTCACCTCTATCTTGTATATCAGAATTAAGAAGAATCATTAATTTCATGTCGTTGTTGATGTCTACTACCTTGACAGGAGATTTTAAATGACTAACGCAGGCAAAAATGTTAGGCACAGGAGAGATGAGAAACCAGCATGAAGAAAGAAAATGGGTATTTCTTACTGTTTCAGTGGGACCCAGAGCATATCCTACAGGACTTCCATCATAAGTTAAAACTTCAGACCCTTTTACCTGAAATTCAATTAGCTTCGTGGCTATTAATAATCACAAAAGCAGTCAGATCCTAGTCATGGCATCTGTGTATACCATTGAACAACTTAGAGAAATAATAAGCAAGTTTGCTTATTCCCTTTCCCAAGGCACATTTAGTTAATTAGCTCAAACGCAACAGAAATATAGAAATAAGCTAAACATGTGTCCTGGCAACAAGTTTTTGAAGTACTGTAATTCATTTCCTACAAGCAGGCTTCGATGATGAATTATCACTTGACATATGCCTATCAGAGAAGGTTCCAAGACACCAGAAGAAAAGAGAGATCCTACAGCCAAACACATACCTCGTTGCCTTCATGATTAGTGAAGACATAGTCCCTCAAGTTTGCTGCCATCCCAACCTGAGAAATGCAAGGTTTTTTATGTAAACATTACATCAGAATCAGATAAAGAGGACTAAGGGTCATGTGGGTTAGCTATTGAAGTCATCCCTCCAATGTTTCATCTGGCTATTTCTCAACTTTGGCACAGCAGTACTATCACACCTTTTGATATCAAAAGTATTTGCATCCTAGTCCTTTATGCTCATTTTCTATATATACTCCATTTTAAGGTGGATGCCTTTCCTTACCCAACTTGATGCAACTAAGCAATTTTGCAATACTTTTTTTCAGTTTGTGATATATTAACTCAATCAATAGCAACAACTTGAAAGCGCAATAACCTGGATGTGATCCTTTGACAAAGCAAGCATGAGCTTCTCTTCAGCTTGTGTACCGTGGTCGTGACCATTACCCTGCAGAAAGGAACTAATCAATTGCAATAAACCAGATAATCTGATTAATGCATACAGTACAAGCTGAATCTTTCCCCTAAGAATCAGCATATGACAGAGGAAGCAATTACGACTCCAGTTCAATATCACTCATCCAACATAGTAAGTCAGACCTTAACCAAGATACAGCAGCTTTCTGTCCGTGAGATTATCAACATTGTAAAATACAAGTATAAATGAAAAGTGAAATATGGGGGCACAAAATTTCGGCAGTGGAAGAGTCACAAAGAATTAAATCAGATAAATTGACAACATGGCATCAGCCAGTTTGGTTCAGGAAACTGAAGATAACACGTCATTAACAGCAAGCTGGTAGAGTAGGAATATATTCCATAATACTTCAGAACCAAAGAATAGTTCAAGCATTTTTCAGATAAAGTAGTTCTCCACATCATATCATTATCCCTCATTTGTGTCATTTAGATGAATTTTATAAACATATAGTCTCCCTCCACTTAATAGCTTAAACTTTGGGAATAAACATTCTAACATGGTAGCAGAGTTAGGTTTGACCCCAAGTTTATTTCGTGTTTGTGGCTCTCTATTTGTCAATTCCACATCCCATTTTCATTGCAAGTGATCCCACATTGCTTATCTAACGAGATTTAAATAGGCCATACATGTAGGTTCCCTCTATAGAATAGCATACGATTTCGCGTTCGACAACAAAATCTAACAAGCAGTTTATTTCCCACTTGGGAATAATACATCAAGAAAGAACTCATGTCCAAATTGAGAACATTGCTCAATATCTACCTGCAGGTATAGACCAGTTGCAAATCCTTGCTGAAGAGGATGACCAAATGGAGATCCTCCAAGAATTGCATCTCGAACTCGATCATTAAAGCTGAATCACATTGCCAGATGATTAGTAATTGATACTAGATGTCTGCATCTAGTCACAGATGCTTCTGCCTACCTTATGTAGTTTATGCATGTATACATGAATGTCTACACATACATCAACATATTTATAGACAATGTAAAGTATTACTACCTCCCAATTCCAGTTCCACAAAGATTGAATTGACAAGCATTAATGCCCCTTCCATTTTTGGCAACTTCACCAAAGTCCCACCCTTCACCGTATCTAGTTGATCAAAGCATGTAATGTTGTTAAATAGCACAGTCAAAACCACTAGCAGAGAGGAAACAAGTTTGTAACGTGAAACAACACCAATTCACAGCTTAATGAAACTCCAAACCTACACATATATACAAGAACCGTCCACTCCATCCCTTTCTTTTGATAGTCCATGGAGTGCAGCTTTGGCCTTGAGCTGAAAAGAAGAAGCAGATTGGTCGTCGGTTTAAATCTTGTACAATAACATACATGTTAGAGAATTAGCAAGTTGGGGTATAAGTGCAATTGTACTAGGCTTAATCTTAAAGCCTATAAGTACTCCTCTTATTCTCAATAATAAAGATAACTCTCTCTTATCATTAACACGGTATCATAGCCAAAATTAAAAGACTAAACCCTAGGTTTAACTTCACGATCGACAACCAACAGTAAGCCACCGCCACCGACCGCCAATCATTATCACCCAGCCTATGTAGACCTCAGCCCGACCTCAGATTTGGGGACACCCAGGGTCGGTGATCCCAAGGCCGGCGTCGCCCGAGGCCGGCATTGCCCGGTGACATCAACAACTGGCGACCCTAGATCCGACGTTCACAAACTTGATGACCTTAGCTTCGACTGGTAGAATTTCTTCCTTCCTTCGGATAGATGTGGGGCTGAATGTTGTGAATGGTACAAATGAACTCAAGGTGTGAATCTGGTGTTGATTGTTTCGAAGAAGTGATGTGTGCAACTCTAGTGCAGTGGTATGATTCAATAATGGCCGTGGGAATTAGTGCAGTTGTGTGATTTGGTGACGACTATTGTGTAATTTGGTGCTTGTTTTCTCGAAGTGGTGGTTTGTGGTGTTTCCAGAATACACATCACAGAATGTGCAATTTCTTTTTATCTTGGAGTGAGGTGCATTAGTTTCAAAATTTTGTTTTCTGGATTTGGAGTGATATGAGTGGATACTGAAATTTGTGGATACTCCAAGAGGTGATATAGTAAGTGATTTTGTGTCATTTGATTGTATACGGGTCAAGTTCCTAGTGATACTTTGACGTGAATTTTTCCTAGTAGTGAATTGTGGTCTGTAGAGATGTCTACCGATTCATCAAGTTCTCCATCTATTATTTCTGGATTGGCTCAACCTAGTGCTTCTTCGAATTCAGGATCTTTTGGTCCGTATTATAGTATGACACTTCTACACAATACCTTGGTCAAGTTGGACGGTACCAATTATCCTTCTTGGTCGATGGCTCTTTTGACTTTTATTTATTCTAATCGCCAGTCTAGATGGCTTGAAGAAGAACCACCTGAAGATTCAGCTATGTTAAGTAAAAGGGTAGAATAGTCATTTGGTGTTGAGAGGCTTTTATATACCCTTGTACTCCTTTGTCAAAAATCAGATTGTTCTTCTCTCTGAAATTGGACATGGTATCAGAGCCACCCAATTAAAACGTAAACCCTAAATCGACACAACCCATTGTCAATCCAACAACCATCCTCCGTATATCTCACCGATGACTCAAGATCGGCGTCGCCTAGGCTCCGGCGACCTCACCCAGCGTCGTGTAGGTCCCGGAGACCTTCCGGCGACTTCACACAGAGTTGCCCAGGTCCTGGCGACCTCCCAACAAGGTCGCCCAGGCGTGAGCAACCCATTCTTGGTGGTCGCAAGGCAGCGCGACCCATCCCAAGGTCGCCCAGGCGTGAACGATTCATTCTTGGTGGTCGCAAGGTAGCGCGACCCATCCCTGGTGGTACGAGGTCCGCGATTTTGTTTTCTCAGTGAGCGCGACTCCTTCTCTAGTGGTACGAGGTCCGCGATTTTGTTTTCTCCTCTCCTCTTTGTTTGCTGGCCAAATGTCGCATCACCAACGCCTCCGATAAGGCTTTCTCCTGCCGGTTCGTGGATATTTCTCAAGTTTTCTCCTTGAGGATTGTGATTCGTGGAGTCTATGATATGGCCGGTGTACTACTCACTGGGATGCTGTACTTAGGATTATCAAATACTTAAAGGGAGCGCCAGGTAAAGGGCTACTTTTCTAGAATTACGGACATCTGGACACTATAGGTTTCTTTGATGCAGACTGGGCTGGATTTCCTACTGATAGGAGACTACATCGGGTTATTGTGTGTTCCTTGGAGGCAATTTAGTCGCCTGGAAAAGTAAGAAGCAACATGTGGTTTCCCGATCAAGTGCTGAAGCAGAATATAGAGCTATGGCACATGTAACGTGTGAATTGCTATGGTTGAGGATGTTATTATCAGAAATTGGATTGCCAACATCAGATCCATCGGTATTTGTTGAAATATGTCCCACATTGCTTGACAACGGGGTTTAAATGCTCTTTATATTCATGTAGTCTCCCTCTATCTATTAGCTTAAGCTTTTTGGTTGGATTTTCTAACATGGTATCAGAGCCAGTGCTAATCCTTTCGCGAATGTGCGTGGTAAAATTCCACGTGAATGTGCGTAGTCAAAATTCCACGTGCCGCTCATAATCCTGCTTGCACGTGAGAGAGGGTGTTGAAATATGTCCCACATTGCTTGACAATGGGATTTAAATGCTCTTTATATTCATGTGGTCTCCCTCCACCTATTAGCTTAAGCTTTTGGGTTGGATTTTCTAATAGTATTATATTGTGATAATCAATCAGCCATTCACATTGCAAATAATCCTGTCTTCCATGAGCGAACTAAACATATTGAGATTGATTGTCACTTCGTACGAGAGAAAGTTCAGAAAGGGGAGATTATTCTTCAATATGCAAGGACAGAGGATCAGCTTACAGATATCTTTACTAAATCTTTAAGAGGGAGTAGAGTGAGTTTTTTATGTAACAAGTTGGGATTATTTGATATTTACATCCCAACTTGAGGGGGAGTGTTAAGTAAAAGGGTAGAATAGTCATTTGGTGTTGAAAGGCTTTTATATACCCTTGTACTCCTTTGTCAAAAATCAGATTGTTCTTCTCTCTGAAATTGAACAAGCTAGTTTGGAAGAATGGAAGTACGTAGATGCTACTTTGCGTACACTTTTATGGGGAAGTATGGCTGAATCTGTTCGCCATCTTTTCATGGATTGTACTATAGCCTAGTGTACTTTATTGTATTCTGGACAGAATAACATGAGTCGAGTTTGTGATATGTGGGAGGCTTTATTTGAAGCCAAAATTGGTGATGCTAGTTTGGCAGAACATTATGCTCGTTTTGCATCTTTGTATCAGCGCCTCAAGTCTTATTTTCCACCTGCTACCATAGTTACTCAGATGCAGCAACGAGAAGCGGACATGATAACCGTGCTCTTTCTCCGTAACCTTGGTCCATATCATAGTGCTCTTCGTCAACAGATTACTTTTCAAAGCACTCTTCCTTCCATTGAAGAAGTGTATTCTCGAGCCGCTCGTTACGCTTCTAGTCTCAAGACTTCAGCAATTTCATATAGTAGTGCTATGGTGGTTCGTGGAGGTCAAGGGACTCATGGTCGTATTAGCGGTCGTGGACATTGGAATTCTGATAATTCTTATCGCGGTCGTGGCTTTCAAGGCCAAGGTGCCGTTCGTGGTAGTAATAATAATACTTCTAGAGGAGCCCGTGGTGGTGGTCGAGCGAACCGTTTTTGTACTCATTGCCAACTTTCTAGGCACACTATTGATTATTGTTATGACCTCCATCCCGATCTGCGAGACCTACATGCTTCTGTTGATACCGAGCCTTGGTCTCCTTCCCTTGGATCCTCTTCTGGATAGGGTGCAATACACTTGACTCGTGCAGATATGATGAGTCGGTCAGAGCACGACAGAGTGAGAGTGGTGCTGTCTCTGGTCCTGCTGCTACTTTAGCACGACGAGATGATCCTACCTGTCTCTTGTCCAGTACAGCTCCTCATTGGGTTATTGACTCAGGTGCCACTCATCATATAACTGGTGATCCTCGTCTTCTCACATCCACCTCGTCTGTTCCTTCTACATCAATCACTTTAGCAGATGGTTCTCAGTCCAAAGTAACTGGTACAGGTTGTGTGTAATTGAGTTCCTCTGTCTCCTTACATTTTGTTTACCATATTCCACACTTTCCTTACAGCAATTCAGAATAAAGCTGGTGGATTGTACATCCTGAACCCTGAGATTATTGTTGCTACTACAACAATTCAGAATAAAGCTGTGGATGATACTTATTGATTACATTGCCGTATTGGTCATCCATCAACAGACGTACTCCGATGTTTTCCTTTCGTGTCTAGTTCAGGTCTTCAGTTTAATTGTGAAACGTGTCAGTTGGGTAAACACCATCGTGAGTCTTTCTCTCCTCGTGTTTCGAGTCGTGCTTCACATCCATTTGAGTTAATTCACTCCGATGTATGGGGTCCTAGTCGAGAGTTTTCATTTGGTCTTCGCTATTTTGTCACTTTTATTGATGATTGTACTCGTACAACTTAGTTATATTTAATAAAAGATCGTACTGAAGTTTTGCTTTCTTTCTGTCAATTTTATAATGAAGTCCATACTCAGTATGATTGTTCTATCAAGTGTTTGCGTACTGACAATGCTCGTGAGTCTTTTTTTCTTCTACCTTCATTCCTTTTCTCAAATCCCATGGTATTTTACATCAAAGTTCTTGAGCTCACACTCCGCAACAAAATGAAGTTGCTAAACATAAGAACCGTCATTTGTTGGATGTTGCTCGTTGTCTACTTCTTCACACTCATATGATCCTTCTGGAGCTATGCTTTATTTACAGCATGTCGTCTTATTAATCGTCCTCCGTCCTCCGTGTTGGAAGGCGATATTCCTTATGCTCATCTTCATCCTGATCGTCCTTTATGGTGTGTTCGCCCTCATATTTTTGGATGTGTCTGTTTTGTTCATTCTTTGTCTCCTAGATTGGAAACATTATCACCTCATTCTGAAAAATGTATATTCGTGGGTTACTCCCGTACTCAAAAGGGATATGTCTGTTATAATCCTACTCATCGTCGAGAGTATGTTTCTGCTGATGTGACTTTCTTTGAGGATCAAGCATTTTTTGGCGATGATCGTCCTCGGGCACCGTTAACCATGGATCTTCTGCCACCCTCTGTACCTACATCTCAGCCGGAGCCACCATCTGCTACTTTTGATGCTGCTCCATCAGATCCAGGCTCACCAGCACCAACTCCACTTCAGGTTTATACACGTGGTCCTCGCTCTATTTGGGATTGTAACTCTCCACCAGCAAGCGCTCCACCATCACCTCCTCCAATACAGGCTTCTGATCCTTCTCCACCATCTCTTGTCAGCTCTCCTATTGCTCATCGTACTTGGTCTCAATATCCTCTTTCTAACTTTGTGTCTTATCGTAATTTAAGCCCTCAGATGACTGTCTTTGTATCCTCCCTTGCATTCGTGTTTGTGCCGGGTAGTGTGCAGGAAGCTCTAGCCCATCCCAGTTGGGCTCGTGCTATGGAAGAGGAGATGGCTGCATTACATCGTAATAAAAATTGGAAGCTGGTTCCATTGCCGGCTAAGAAACAGTTGGTGGGCTATCGCTGGGTATTTGTTGTCAAACATAATCCAGATGGTTCAGTTGAGTGCTTAAAAGCGCATCTTGTGGCAAAGGGCTATACTCAGACTTATGATATTGATTATGATGAGACATTTTCTCTAGTAGCTAAAATTCCTTCTGTTCATATCGTTATTTCCTTGACTCTTCGATCTCATTGGACTCTTCATCAGCTCGATGTAAAAAATGCATTCTTTCATGATAATCTTCACGAGGAAGTATATATAGAGAACCACATGGTTTTGTTGCTCAGGGGAAGAAGGTGTGTTGGTTGTGAAAAGCTCTTTATGGACTTAAGCAATCTCCTCGTGCATGGTTTGGTCGCTTCAGTGATGCGGTTATCACTTTTGACATGCATCGGTGCAGTGTGGATCACTCAGTATTTAGCATGTCATCTTTGAAAGGATGTGTTTTGTGTTGTCTATGTTGATGATATTATTGTCACAAGAAGTGATATTGAAGTCATACAACGACTCAAGCAGTTTCTACAGAAGGAGTTTAGCACTAAAGACATAGGTTGTCTTTGAAATTTTCTTGGCATTGAAGTTGCCTACGCTAATGGCAGTATTGCTCTCTCCAGCGAAAAAATACTCTTAATATTCTTAAGAGGGTCGGCTTACACGATGCTAAGCCCGGTCGTCACTAAGGCTTGATAATGAACTCGGAGAACTTCTTCATGATCCAGAGAAGTGTCGTCGGTTAGTAGGCAAGTTAAATTATCTTACCATTACTCGTCCAGATATTTCATTCGATGTTAGTATGGTGAGTCAATTTATGAACTCTACTCGTACTACTCATTGGCAAGTTGCTCTACAAATTGTTCGGTATTTGAAGAGAGCTCCAGGTCAAGGACTTGTATTCCATAATCAGGGTTATCTTCATATATCTGGTTATTCTAATCCCGAGTCTTTGGAGGTGATAGGATATTCTGATGTAGATGGGGCTGGTTGCCCATAGATCGCCGGTCTACTTCGGGATACTGTCTTTCTTAGTGGTAATCTTGTGTCGTGGAAAAATAAGAAGCGGTCTGTTATTTCCCGATCAAGTGCAGACGCCGAGTATCGTGCTATGGCTAATGTTACAGGTGAACTCTAAAGGGTTCTCATGTTTTTAGCTAAGATTGGATTGCCCATGATCGGATCATCTACTCTCTGTTGTGATAATCTGCCTGCTATTCATATTGCTAGCAATCCAGTGTTTCACGAGCGAATGAAGCATATAGAGGTGGATTGTCATTTTGTTCGAGTAAATGTGAACTGTGGAGACATATGGTTAGTGCACACACGTTCTTAAGAGCAACTTGTAAACATCTTCACAAAGCCTCTTTAACGTGGAAGAGTTCCATATATTTGTCATAAGTTAGGTCCTTTTGATATGTACGCTCCGACTTGAGGGGGAGTGCTTGAGTATTAGCAAGTTGGGGTATAAATGTAATTGTACTACGCTTAATCTTAAAGCCTATAAGTACTCCTCTTATTCTCAATAATAAAGATAACTCTCTTTTATCATTAACAATACATACTGCTTGAAATATGTGCAAAATTAGTTCATATCCAGTAGTTACAGCCAACACATGAGATGAGTCTTGAACAAGCATTGTGTTATATGATTGATAATAATAGTTATGGCACCTTTTTTTGGTGGATTCTAAATGACAAATTACAAGAAGTATTAGATTCACATCTTACATAGTGAATGCTTCCTGATGAATGCTCCAAAGCAATCACAACCTTATTTAGTGAACTCACTAAGCATGCCACTTTCGTAGCGAATGGCATATTCCATATCCATTCTCGCTCTATACCATGAGCCATTGAACTACACATTCTAGGCAACTATGGGCATCTCTTAGTATGGTCACTCATTACTCTCGCTTATAATGTGGTTGTTGGAATATTTAAATATTAAACCACGCATTCTTCTAACAGCTTAAGTTTTTAGAGCAGCTGGCAAGTGATCCTAACAAATCTCACATGGTATCAGAACATAAGAGGTCCCGAGTTCAAATCTTTCCAGGTCCCTATTTGCCTCCCCAATGAATATGTCAACGCTTAGTACTAGGCAAAAGACCAGACTAAGCGTGAGGGGAAGTGTTGGAATATTTAAATATTAAACTACGCCTTCTTCTAACAGCTTAAGCTTTTAGAGCAATTGACAAGTGGTCCCACCAAATCTCACAATGTGAAATTATAGTTTATTTAAAACATAGACCCAACTGAGCTAAGCCAGAGAGGTCCACTAAGTAACTCATCAAATAAGAAAAAGGACAGAACCAGTGCAGGTAGCATATATTCTCAAAAAAAATCCTCTATACATTCTGTATAAACGGGGACCAGAAAGTACATGAAAAGGGATTGAGATGCAAAGTGGCATACCATTGTCCGTTTCATAATGTGACCCATGAGGTCAAAGCGGAACCCGTCAACCTAATAACAGAGTCATAATATCAAATGTCTGCAACAAGCTGGAAAAGACGTGATGTAAGAAATTCTAACCTAGGCTTACAACATCAGCATCAACAACACATTTATCCCAAACTAGTTGGGGTCGGCGGCCGATGAATCCCCAAAGATACATAAGACAAAAGCAAGACCGATCGAGGGAAAAGAGATAAATATGTAAAAATAAATAAATAAAGATAAATATATATAAATATATACATATATATATGGGGAAAAGACTAAAAAAGACAGTTAGGAACATGGAAATTATGCCCCTCCACAATACTAATAGCCTTCCTCCACTCTGTCCTAAGACAAACCGTACACCAATCTATTTCTCACTCCATTAAATCTTGTTTTACTAATTTTTCCCCAAGTAAGTTTCGGCCGACCTCTTCCTTTCTTCGTGTAATGCTCTCGATAGCGACCTTCTGTTCTTACTGGAGAGTCTAGAGATATTCGAAGAATATGCCCAAATCATCTCAATCTATATTCTCTCATCTTTTCTGCCACCGGTTCTACTCCAACTTTTCGTCGAATATCTTCATTCTTTATCTTATCCATCCTTGTATGACCACACATCCACCTTAGCATCTTCATTTCCACTACTCCCATTTTATGCTCATGTTGCCCCTGTGCTGGCCAACATTCAGCCCTAGTTATGGATGAGCTAACAAAAGATATCCAAGATGAAGTATCGTGGTGTATGCTATTTGCACACGATATTGTGCTTATTGATGAGATCAGGCTGAGGTTAGCGCTAAATTAGAATTATGAAGAAGCACGTTGGAGTCTAAAGGATTTATGTTAAGTCGAAGTAAGACCGAATACTTAAAGTGTGAGTTCAACGCGTTGGAGTCTAACCTAGGCTTACAAGACCACTAAATGCAATTGTAGGAAAAAACGATTCATTGCAACCGAAAGTTGCAACTGAGAAACTGTCACCAAAGTTATACATGATAGTCACAACTTGTCACCTTATAATCAACTGCCCAGCATAGAAGATCATCAACAATCAACCTCTCCACCATGAAATGCTCGCTGGCCGTGTTGTTGATGCATGTACTATGCTCAATAAAACCATCAGCATTCCTCCTCAGGTAGTAACCTGGAACAATCTAAAAAAAAAAAATCAGCATGGCAAAGAGTTCACCCAGAAATATATGAGACTTCTTTATAATCTGAAGCTTAATGCTCATAACAGACCATTTAAGGCTTGAGACACAGTTCAAGAGGTGTGAATATGACAAAACTACCTTATCGAGAACAGAATTCTCATCAAATGGTCCACTTGCATGCAAGTGATTGTAGACAACATCCATTACAACCCGAAGGCCTATATTGTTGAGTGCCTGCGATTAGCAACTAATCATATGCAGAAGAAAACCATCAAAATGAGTCTTTTTACTAGTCACATTACCATCTCCATCAGATAAATGGTCTACTTATGACACTGAAGCACGGACTTAATATCAGTAAACAAAGAAGATCCAATTTTCAGACCTGAATCATCCTTCTGAACTGCACCGTACGGGAGGTACCATTGGGGTTACTGGCATAGCTTCCTTTTGGAACACCCCATAGAACGGGATTGTACCTGCACATTATTCAAACAAGCAAAATAATGATTATCACTTGGTAGTAAGATTTAAAGGAGAATCCAGTAGTTGGAAACTTAAGTTGCAACCAGAAGGAGTATAAGTTATTCTTGTAGATGAGAAGAATGGAAGGAACTGGGAAAATAATATCCTATTTTTCTTATTCGGTCGCTCAAAAGAAGGGTAAGGAAAGGAATGACGAATTAGGGGGCGTCACCAGCAATCCTTTTTTAATTCTACCATGGGAAGAACTGCTCTGTTCTTGCTTACATATGTTGTGGAATAAATACTCCTTGTGGGGGTAAAGCAGCACCCCCACAACTGTACCTGGGTAAGGCTGTGGTAATTACATGAAAATGGATTTGAACTCGGCACCCGAAGGTGGGATTTAAGTAGCACCATCACTGAAAGCATCACCCCATGGGGCAATTGCAAGAGGTGAGGATTGAAACCCTCCTCAGCCGGTTCCCAGGAGGGGAGCTTGACAACTTAGCTACCGATGATTTATTTTGAAAGTACACAATTTGATCTTCATGGCACGTCTCATTTCCCTACATTTCCGCCCACTTCTCGAAGGACCTCTAAACCTACTATGACGGGTCCCCTCCCTCCTATTTCCTTTCTCCATGGAAATTGCCACACAACAAATTGTTTCCTCTGCTCTTTATCATTTCACTCTCCAAAGAAATATGGCTAAATCCGATAAAATTGCAAAAGAAAAACGGAGAGTATATTGCCCACCAAGCCAAGGATACAACATCCTGGTGCTTATAAGTTTAATCACAAGCAGCATTCAATGCAAACCCTCTCTCACGTTCATCCTACCACAAACAAACCCACCCCCCCCCCCCCCCCAAACAACCCCCACCCCAAAAACCCCCTCTTCCTCTTCTTGGCGGGAGGCTGATCCACCTAACATTGATATCAACTCTTTTTTAGGAGATCATCAATCCTAACAGTATTAGCATGGGATCCCTTGAGGATCTACTCCAGCATTTAGATGTACCAACATTGGTAAAGTTGCATGTACTTGATGCCCTGCCCAAGAAAGAGACTCAAGTCCTTGTAGCCCTGGTAAATGGTGATTCAACATAGCTTACCCCCAATTATAGCCATCTTCATTTTGGATTGCTGTGATCTGAAATTGCTGCTCATCTGAGTCAGGGGGTAACATTTCCAGCTCCTTGACATCTGCAAAAGCCTTTTATGTCAAGAGAAGGATGAAGCGACATTAGAAAAATTAAGGTTATTCAAGTGCAAGAGCATAAAAGAGCAGATATGCTCAATTGGTTCGTCTTAGAATTGAATTGTCTCACAAATTTCAAAGAGGAAAATGTAGTGGGGACAAAGAAAGTAATTCGACCTACACTAACATGGTAGATTAAGCTGCTTGAAAGATCAAGCATGAGAAGGGAAGAGAATATTATACAATAAGGTCGGATTCCCACTGAGACACCCATTTACTTGATATGCTTTCACACTTCACTACAATCTGAAGGAAAAATCTGTATTTCCTTACATTTTCTTGAGTAATTACAAGGTCAATATATATACAAGAGAAAGGAGACCCTAGTTAGGCAAGAAACCTAATTTAGGTATTGACTCACCTAAGTTAGGTATTGACTCACCTAAGTTAGGTATAGACTCACCTAAGTTAGGTATTGACTCACCTAAGTTAGGTATAGACTCACCTAAGTTAGGTATAGACTTACCTAAGTTAGGTATTGACTCACAAAGTTTCAAACAACTTTACAACTTTTCAACACAATCAAATCTATTTTTCTGAGTAGAGTCGGGTGGGGCATGATTTGGGATGAGAAATTACTACGAGTAAAAATAAGATCTTACCAACAAATTTCCATTTCTCTTTCTCGTCGTCCACACCAGCAAACTGGTAAGTCGGCAGGAGATGGACATGTGTGATGCCAGCATCTGATATCTTCTTTAAGTGCCGCACAGCAGCCGACTCCTTTCATAGCCAATAGCGATGAACATTAGCGAAATTAGTTAATTCATTTCACTTTGACTCGGTAATGACACAGAGTCTCATTGACAAATCAACTATTAGGAAAAATACAACAGAGATTACATAGCCATATTTCCACATGCTCCTTCTGCCAATTCTTGGCTTATACCCACTGGAAGAACATTAGCAGCAGCATTCAAATCAAGATATACTAATTACGCTCCTTATCTCTCTTTAAAGAATATAGATGACTGCCCCAAAATAGATTATAAAGAGTGACTGCATCAGTTTCTTCATAAGAGTCGAGGCTCTCCAGATGGGCTAGGCGAGAAGTTCGTGGCAAAGAAAATGATTGCTGTAAGGGCTAGCAGCAATAAAGAACCAGTGGTTTAAGGAACCAGCGCATGGTTGAGATTCAAGGACCCTGTAGATTCTAGAGAAAGAATGCAGTCAGGGGCACAGGGACCCCAAAACCTCCTCAACTTGATTGTCGGCCAGACAGAGAAGTCTGGGACAAAATACTTGCATAAAACAGTGAAAAGGTTTCTGGACTTTGGACTATGTGAAGCAACAATCTAATTAAACAAAGTAAAACATATCATCTTGGATGCAAATGCATTTTAATTGCCAATGTTCCTTCCATTCAGTGCCCCTCAATCCTAGTTAATTTTGAACTGCAAAAAGAACCTCCATGGATGCAATCCAAGTAGTTTATAAAAAAATTATGCCCTATCGTACTAGCTGTAACAAAGTAAAAAGCATTGAAAGAAGAAAGGACAGATTATATTACAAGAAGTCACCTGCAAAGTGAATGCCTCATAACCACCACGAACATCGGGGGGAACTGTACCGTCATTGGCACTGCAGTGGCAATAGACATAACCGAGATGAGCAGAAGCACTAGCAGAAACTGCAGTAAAGTATATGAGGAGGACAGCAGACAAACAAAGGTAAAAACAGCCATATTACAATACAAAATACCAACTATCAGAATTTCTACCATATCTGGATGAGGTTGTCATGAACCATTGTCATGAACCATAGACAATGAATGCACCACATGGACATGTCATTAGGAATGTCATCAAGCACAAAATTGACAACTATTAAGCTTGAAAGAAGATGAAGCAGTCTCATGGCGCAAGTAAGGTAGACAGCACGTTTGCAAGTAATATGTATCTTAATATTTTAAAAAGCCAAAGTATAATGAAACAACTTAAGGCAATATGATGAGCCTTACTGAGAGGAGAAAACAGTGGAAAGTTTTGAATCAACCTGAAATCCCTTATGTGCAACTCATAAATACTGATGTCAGCAAAGGATTTAATGCGGGGCTTCTCGTCTGCCAATTTATCCCATTCTTCAGGTTTTAGAGCTTCAGAATTGAGATTCACCAGAAATGTCCGCCGACCATCTGATGATAGACTGTATTAACAGCCAAAGATTGTAATTGTCACATTCCAAAAAAGAATTTATAATTTATAATGCTATTTTCAGACTGAAACTACATGTTGATGGAATCTACGCAGACCCAACTAAAGGAAACAGCCAGCATACCCTCTGGAGTAAGGATCATTTGCATAGCATTTTTCAACTTGCAAGGTGGTCCAGTGGTAAACGCAGACTTCATAAACATAGTAGCATCCTTCCCAATCTTTGGACCCTTTAGCAGTCCAGACACCTTCAACCTCCTCTAGGGGCACACTTTCAAATGGATCCCCACCCAATGGTTCCCTATAAAGAAAAGCTCGTACTATCTACTCTAGAAAGCAAACAGGAGGAAATAAGAGAACACCTTAGCACCAAATCAAACTTCAATTACACATCAAACATGACAAATACATCAAGATGGACATACTTGAGCTGTCGGAGCCCAAAGGTAAAGAGAGATAGCTTCTTCTGAGAAAACTGCTCCTAGAGGACCGGTGTAAGCAAATAACTCATCAAGGACACCAGGTAACTGCAAACCAGTGGCATCGCAGCATCTTCCATCAGCTGTTTCATGAAAAGAGAAATAATACAGGCCAATTACTTCTGACACCACCAGCTCATAACAGGCAATAGGTTTGATGTATTTGTCTTAGTTAAGCACAGAGTTACAAGTCAAAGGTTCTTGCACAAGCTAATGCAATATCAAAGCATCAAGTAACCTGCCTATGGAAATGGGAAGAGCATCATCCGGCAGACTTTTCATACTTAATGAGAAAGCAAGAATAATAAACTACATTCAGGCAAGAAACCATCATCTATGAAGCATCATTGGCTGCCACAAAATTGTAATAGTACGAAGCTATGCCAAAATTAAAACCTCAGACACAACAATGACAAGCAGAGACAATTTTGGCGATGGTAAACACACAGTTTTGCCTAACAATATATATACTTATTTGTTTGCCTTACGTCTAAATATGGCAATAGCTAATTGGCATTTGAGGAGAGTTTTAGCATCCAGAGCAGGAGGGAGTTCCAAAGCTCCATAATCTTGAATATGTGGAAATTTTTCAAGTACCTAATATCAAAAGTCCAAGCAATCGTTAATGCTTATAAGAAAGAGCTTAGCCAGGACAATCATTGGTCAACCGGAAAAAAAAAAAAAAAAAAAAAGATTGCACATTTGCAGGAAGAGCACCGCCAGCTCTTTTGAGTTTTATCTTCACATCGTAACCTGCTATTATGCAAAAAGAATCAGCTTCTAGAAGACAATTTTTAGTAGGCTATAAATAAGGATTTTCCCAAACAAAGATTAGGATGGTTGAAGAAAATATTTAGTAGGATGCGGACCTTGAATGCCATCAATTGTAACAGCTAATGAAGCGCCTTTACTGGCATACAAGAAGCAAGAACCATCTTCAATGTCCACATTCCAAGCAATCAAAGATTTATTAACCCAGTAAGCCCTAGACTGGAGTAGGCTATCCTGCAACTGACCATCACCCCAGGACATATCAGAAGTATAAATTAGGATGATATGTTCGATATGAAACATAATGTATCAAGAGACATACAGGATTATACCAAAGAAAGGAAAGATAGTATAGAACACACTTCATGGTACTGTATTCCTTAACTATATCCATGCCTAGGAGGCCAAATGCAAAAAAAGCTACTTCATCAGCAAGTAAAACCCTTCAGAGAGTTTCCACATTTATTACAAAACTATCATCTTCTGCAGATATCTTACGGCGACAACTTATTCCTAATATCAAAAGTCAAATGCAAACTTCCAATCTCCATCTGCCCACCCAGGTCTATATGCAGAATAGCCTGAACAGCCATTCTTTTTGCATCCTTCTCTTAAGGAAGGAATAAATTACCAGGCCATTAAAAATTCCCAAATGCACATAGTACGTCAGATTTGGGGCAATGCTTGGGTAAGATCCCAGACATTAACAACAACAACAAAAATTGTCCCATTAGCTTGACTAATTAGCACTTGCAAGAGAAACAGAATTGGTGCTACATTCAACACTTCTTTTAGCATTTTCCGATGCCAGATGCCAAGGTTGAGGATCTGAGGGGAAAGAAACTAGTTTGCTTGAATTTCACTCATTTGATTGTTTCATGCTAAAATCAATTTCCTCATTCAAGGGGTATTACCTGGACTCGTTTCTCAATGTTTGTAACATCTACCAAGGAGTCTAGGTGGCTCCACTCGTATATCACCTTTTCGACGCACTGGTCCGCCCTCAGAAAATAACAGCACCCACGTTATTAATAGCATGTAAAGTAATAAGGCTGTATCCTCGTTTCGAAAGTCCCAAAATCTACTCTTTTTTCCCCTTCCAAAAGGATAACTAAAACTGCAAAGGCATCAACA
Organism: Rhodomyrtus psidioides; assembly: GCA_021437785.1. Taxonomy (NCBI): domain Eukaryota; kingdom Viridiplantae; phylum Streptophyta; class Magnoliopsida; order Myrtales; family Myrtaceae; genus Rhodomyrtus; species Rhodomyrtus psidioides. The sequence goes on along the minus strand of JAILYB010000076.1, from coordinate 700,853 downwards.
CTCTTTCCATTCCTTCAGAACTAAAGGAAATTCAATTCTCAGCTTTCTTTTTAGTTATTAACATCTTTACGCCTTTGTGGGGCCCTCAGTTTAAGCTATCGCGTGCTTCCGGTTCCATGAAGAAGGGAAATTACAAGACGAGAGTGGCTGTGAGCTAAATCTTGAAATGCAGTGAAAGCGACAACGAGGGTTATGGCCTCAGAGAGGACAGAAGGCTGAACCTGAGACGTGGGAGTGTCTTGTTGGACGGACATGGTGGCGCAGCGAAAGGGGTGTCTGAAGGGGGTCGTGGAGAGCGATGGGAGAGCGAAAGAGGGTCTGCTCTTGGTGGTAAAAAGATGGAGTCTTGGACATGGAAGACGCTTGTGATGGCGAGTTGGTGACAACGGAATTGGAACTGGATGGCAATGAAGCAAGGACATCAGGGTTTTTTCGTGCAGAGAATCCGGTTGGGGAGATGGAGAAGCTGGCCCGCTGGGACTGTCATTCTTTTATCCTTTATTTTTAAATTTTCAGTTGTTTTATTTATTTTCTATCTTTTTATTTTTTTTCCTTCTTGTTTTCCTAATCCTCTGTTCTTTTGGGCATCAGATCCGAGAAAACTTGAATTTTGGGGATAAGTACACTATCGGTGCCATAACTTTTGTGTGGCATTCACTTGAGTATCATAAATTTTGTATGGCGTATTCACTTGAGTGTCATAACGTTCAAAATATTCACTTAAGTGCCATAACTTTTGTACATTGTTCACTTGAGTGTCATCGCTGACGTGAACGTCGGAAAAGCTGACGTGGCATGTCGAAAATCTGATGTGGCGCGTATGAAAGCTGATGTGACACACTGAAAAGCTGACGCGTACGTCGTAAAAGTTCAAATAGCACTCAAGTGAACGATTTTTGAAAGTTATGGTACTCAAGTGAGCGTTTTGAAAGTTACGGACTCAAGTGAACGATTTTTGAAAATTATGGCACTCAAGTGAACGTTTTGAAAGTTATAGCACTCAAGTAAACGCCTTACACAAGTTATGACACTCACGATGCACTTATCCTTTGGATTTTGGGATAGATAGTGGACTTATTATACCTTATAGATTTCTTCAGCTAATACATGAATATAATTTATGTTTGATGTGATTAAGTTGTAGTTGGAACCTAAATTCGATGATCATAACTTCTTATAAAGGGCCGAAACAATCAATCTTCAAAGACGTATAGAGAAGTTTATATTGTACATTTCACGGATATTCATGATATTAAGAATTTCGAAAGATCAGAGTTTAGAAATTAGTCGATTCTTCATCTTGTACCAACAAATGCACATAATGGATTTTTCAAAAAAAAATAATAATCTATAAAGTCTCGCGATGAACCAATCTCCATGTATACCATAGTAACGTACCAAAAGTATACATGCTTTATTCCATGACCTCAAAATTCAAAGGGAAGAACTTGAGATAGGATATTAGTGACAAAATTCCCTTTTTTTTATCATCACAAAAAATTATAATTGTCCTCTGTCTAAAATCCCTCAAATTGAACATCAACCACAGGCCGAATTTAGTCGTTTTCATCGCGACATCTTGAATTAATAACGAAACGAGATTAAGTGATGCATGTAATTTGTTTATCCATGACAAGTGCTGTCAAGATGGAGTGAGAGTAGATGAAAATAAGTGACATTAGGACAGACATGATTTTGCGTGAAGTGACTAAAAGCTTCACAAGCCAATTTCCATCTAATCCGATTCAGAATGTTGGAAGCAGAAGCCCCCACACAAGAGCGGGTGCACAAGGGTAGGGTCCTCCCTCAATTGAAAGCGTGTGGGACCCTCCCCTCCCAATCCCCCCCCCCTCCCTCTCTAATCAAATGTATAATTCTGTAGCTCAGCAGCAGCAGCATGTGCAATCCCCCATGATAAAGCTCATAAGCCGTTCAAAGAAAGCAACCCTCTCTCCTTTTTTAGCCCCTCCCCCAGCTCCTATGAAAATCCAATCCCCTTTTGACTTCTTGCATTGGTGATGATTTTCCTCCTCTTCATGTGACCATTTGAGAAACTCTCCCCTATTCTTGAAAAATTTTGAGCATTCAAAATCTCCGGCCCCCTTTTGGTTAATTTATCGAGATGAGACAACTTTTTTTTTTCTGCGTGCCGATACCGCTATCACGAAAATGCGCTGAAAAAAAAATCATTGGAATGCGATATATTATCTTCGCTACGCCTGTGACTTGTGAGCTCGTACAATATCAATTAGATCTTCGCAAGAGTGCTGTTCCTGATCGAGTAAGGATCCATAGAGTCGGTTGTTTCCAGTACTGACAATTCTGTTAACTTTTTGCTGTAGTGGATTTATATATATATATATATAGAAAGAATTGAAGAGATTCTGAGATAGTTACACCACAGAATCACCTCTCATTTCTCAGTGTGATCATGCTTTTTCCTCTAGGATATATTAAATTAGTGAAGTCATGATGGTGGTGAAGTCCAATTAGATGCCCTTTTAATGGCAGACACCAAACATGGAAGGAAAATCCCCGGGAAGATTTTATGATTGCATGTCATGGCCACACACACTCATCATTACCATCATATGCTTTAACACATCCAAAAGAAAAGCAGGAAAGCAAGTCGAGAAAATCATAGCGTTCTTCTTTCATTTTCCCAACAAATACCCAAAGAGTATCTCAGAGTCCCAAAAAGTTGTATTCAGAAGTTAGCAGACCACCTACTAATCTGAACAAGTTATATCAGAACTCTATACACACAGCTATCCACAATTAGTACGCTTGATACTGAACAAGGTTGTCTATTTCCAACTTGGAATGTAAGTTAAAGGTCCCTCTTTTGTAATTCTAGGAGAGACTTAGTCTACTTCTAAAGTGAAGCAAAGGAGCCACTCACTTCATCGTTCTAGGAGAAAAAAAAGTGAAAGGGCACACTAAAGTTCTAATTTTTAGTAAGCACTTGCTCTTTTTATCAGTGTAAAATGAGCTTCTGATTCTTGTTCTTGGGGGATTCAGAGGTTTCACTGCATTCAGAACTCCTCTTGTTACCGAAACCACCATTGAACTTTGCGCTGGAGCTTGGAGAAGGAATGGCCACGGGAGGAATTTCAGTAGAGTCAAGCGGTGGTGGTGGGTGCTCCCACTGAGGCAGGGGACCCGCCAGGAGAAGCGTCTGGAGGAGCGGCCCTGCCTCCATCACCGCCTGCAATAGCTTCCCTTTGGGCGGCAATGGCTTCTGGACTGCCAATTCCGAGGCCACTTTTGGCACTGGCGGGGATGGTGGCGGTGGCAACGGAGACACTGGAGAATTGCTTACTCCGGAGGGAACCAACATTGCCTCATCGCTGCCACTAGAAGTTATGCGCGGCAATGGAGCTGCGGCTAATTTTGGTTGCTCTTTTCTGCTTAACTGTTGTTGGAGGATGAGTTTCTCGAATTGTAGTTCCTCGCATCTGGATTGAGCCTCGTCTCTCTCTTTCATGGTCCTGGTCAGCAAGTCCTTGATCTGAATCATCTCTAGCTCTCTCCCTGCGATCTCCTCCTTGGCCGAGGCAATTGTGGTCTGCAGCTCCAAAGTAGTGTACAAGAGAGCTTGCCTCAGCTCCTCCATGCCCTGCAAAAGATTGAATTGCGAAAGCAAACACCCTTTAGCACAAACCCGAGGAAAAGCAAAACAGAAGCTTTGTGACCAGAGCGAGAGCACCAGGCAATGTGAATCACATGACCAAGACATAAAGAAGAAAGAATCAATTACCATGGCTCTTTCATGCAATTCTTCTTACCTCTTCCTGGAAGCAGAATTCCCAGCTAAATGGGCTGCATTGGTCTTCCATGGATGATGAAGGAAGTTCGGCGTGAGAAAGAGCTGAGTGAGAGAATGTCTTGTGTGGTTTTTTTGGAGGGATGCTCAAAATGAGGGTGTGCTCTTCGCTACTTATCAGAAATGTGATCCTTTCTTTTTTCCCCTACTACTGTTGTCACTTTCCTCTCATTCCCTCTTTTCGCTCTTTTCTTTTCATACCTAAGCGAGGGACATGCCGAACAACAAGAACGCGATAAGGGACAAAAGGACAAGCGATACGGCGAAAAGGAAAATTCCTAGTACATACTCTACACCTTTGGAAGTTTATCAGTAGATTCTGTTGTGTGTAGACATTTGTAAGAATGTTGGCAACTTGAGCATCGACTGTTCTTGATCTGATTGTAGCATCTTGGCACGTGCGCCTCCAAAAGAAGTTTTTTCATCATGTTATTGATGCCACTGCACACATACTCCTCAATTGATCCAAAGGAACATCAGACAAGTGAGTTTCATTCTGCTTTAACCATAGACTGTGGCAAGACGGAGGAAATGAGTGAAACCATGATAGCTTTCCGTTCTGCAATTTATTTATTTTTTTTGGTAACCGAGGTGAAGCTTTCCGTTCTGCACTTTTATTTGCACAATTACAAAATATTTAAATATTAAACTATGCTTTCATCTAACAGCATAAACTTACGGAGCAGCTGATAGTTGCCCCACAAAATCTCACATGGTGTCCAAGCATGAGATAATGAGTTCAAATATTTCCGCAGACCCAGCAGAATCATGGATCTTGATTTGAAGTCGAATCCTTTGAAAATGACCTATTGGCATTGCTCTTTTTCTTGTAGAATGAGTAAATAAGTATTAAACAATGAAATTATTCAACTTCTTTTCACAAGTTGAAGATCCACTCATGCAGATCGTCTCAAATACTTTCCAAAGGCCTTTAGTCCAAAGTACCTCTAGAGATACTTTGAAAAGTTGCATTCGCGGAATACAACTAATTTTTTTTCTTTTAACTTTGTACCACCGCCATCGACCGTTGCCGCCCGCTACCGAGATCAATCGCCGCCACCGACCACCGCTAACCATCGCCGCCCACCGCCGCTGCCCACCGCCAACCACCACAAACTACCCGTCGACCACCGTCGTCCACCGCCACAATTTTTTTCAAAAAGTGAAAATGCTTCACAAAGTATATTTTTCACCAAACAGTATTTGGTCAAAGTTGTTTTTCAATGTGTTTTTAAATTTCACTTTACCAAACACTACTTGCAGTCTAGAAAAGGCTTTTAACCTAGAGATATTTGCATCTTCTCAAAATCCCTTGGCCAAATGCTGAACCAAACATAAGGCCCATAATCAAACCAACCGAAAGGTTTTAGGCCTCGATTGCATTTTTCTGTAAGGACTTGGGACTTGATTGAACCGATCGAAAAGTTTTAAGACTCGATCGCATTTCGTAGATAATAGAGGATTCTGTGGTACATTTTCTTCCTAATTGAAGACCGAACGTAGCCGTTATAGCGCGTCTTTTTTAGGGGTGGAATATATGTGTGTTTTTTTTATTTTATTGTTTGTTCAACAAGGGTGGTGATCTTGATTGGTCAAGGTCCAACAATTTGGTGCATGAGCAATGAAAACCATTGGCTGATCCCCATTGGCTTCTTCCTTAAAAGAGATCGGTGCCTTAGAATTTTCCTTTTCTGACTCTCACGCTGGAAAAGGATTACATAGCATACAATTTGGAAAATCTCACGTCAACTCTTCTTCTTCTTTTTCTTTTTTTTATAAATGCAACTTAATTTTTTTTAACCCTTTCCTAGTAGGTTATTTTTTGTTATAAAAATGGATCCTTGATAAACTCCAAAGTCACTTCCATTTCCCGCTAATTTTCGACGGTCCTCGAGCCTTATTTTTCCTAAAAAAATATATATATATATTTCGTTAAAAAATGTATTTTTTTTCCCTCCTTTCTTTTTCCGGCAATTTATGAGGACGGATGACGTTATCACGACCCGGATCCTCTCGATGGAGCGAAAGTAAGCAAATTCTTTTATTTTTTCCACAAATGCAATCGAGTGTGTATTTTGATGCATGGCATGCATGATGCTACTTCTCAATCCTCGGTCAGAGATGTGAGGCAACCGAAAATTTCCCACCAAATCCTTTTTACATCAAAGTGATCATGGTAGGGTCCTTAGGGACCCCCTTTTTTAGGACAAAGTAATCTTTAAATGGAAAAAAAAAAAAGGATAGCGGATTGTATTTCGATCAACTCAACATCAAAAGTTACAAATAAAATAAATAGATAAATAAGAGACTGTTGCAATTTTTTTCTTGACATCAATTTGACACATAATTTATTCACCTTTGTCGCTTCAGCCCCTTTCGAGTCGTTCATTTCGAGGCAGCACGCCACTGGTCCGTTTGCGTCCATGCGACCAAAGAGAGCACATAACATTAACGAAGACACAATATCTCGTGCCCCCCCTTTTTTTTCCTCCAATTAAATAAAAATTACCAGCGCCTCAGGGGTCTTTTTCAACTTTAGATATCGCGTCCAGCCCATCGCATATTGGTGCATTATTATCACAGAATCTAGGAAACCTCTATTTAAGATTTTTTTTTTTTTTTTGGGGGGGGGGGGGGGAGTTGATTAAAAAATTCGTCGTGGAATCGAAGCTTTTTTCACCAAATAATTTTCGTGGATCTTTTTTTCGTGGGTGCTCTAGACGCGGCATTGGAGGTGCAAAAAAGAAAAAAAAGGGGTTGATGATCGCGTAACGATCAAACTTGCATGTGAGGACGTAATGTCTGCCGGGGCCCACATGTCACTTCGGCAACAACAACAACAACTGTAGGGGGAGGATTGAGCGTTGACTATTTTGGATGTCCGAAAACTTTAATCCTTGGGATTAAGCTTCAAGATCAAACTGTGAAGGTAGCTTTGGGCCTTTTCGAAAGATCTTAATTACCATTGAGCCCAATTCAAGTTCCAACCTAACCCAACTCTCACTCCTCACTCTTGCGAGATAGACTTGAAAAGAACAAGAACAAATTGGCCACATTCCCTAAAAAATATCTCAAACTTAATTCTATCTCGAACCGCTTTTTTTTTTTCGTCCGAAAAAAATCGCAAATTTCAGTCCAGTTCTAAATCTATACCGTGTCCAACACCCGCCATTAATTCCTTAAAAAAAATCATCAACATCAGGAGCCTGCTATTATTCCATGGGAAAGTGAGAGTACCGGTGAAAACACGGATTCTAATAATGAACCTTTGACCAGACCTAAGGGTGAGCAAATCGAATCGTCCGGACCGAACCAAGACCGGTGGTCCGGTTCTCGGTTCTAGAGGGAGCAGTCCGATTCTCGGTTCTAGGGACCACCCGGACCGGACCGATCGAAATTTGCCAAGAAAGGAGTGGGACCAGTGTCCTTTCAATTAGGTACAATTTCCTTCTGAAATATATTTCACAAACACTCACTTAAAACATGGCTAGACCTCACTTAAAACATGGCTAGACCTGAATGTTTGTGCAGAATTTGTGTTGAAAACATTAAAAGTATTCTCTTGGTTTCACGATAGAGCCGCTTTTCATGAGATTAATGCAGAATCCACAAACCAGCAGAACAGAACAATTGCCAAACCTGCAGTAAAATAGGATGAATTGTCCAAAAGGGTGAATTTATGAAGGTAAGACTCTGTGAGATGAGAACGTTGTGTGAGTTCACAAGTTCAACCGAATGGCCTCGTGTGTGTTCCAATGTTCTGTTCCACCATAATTCCCACCACATTCACATCTCTTCCCTGACTGTCTATTGTCCCATTGTTTCATGTTCAGCAGTTTGGTGTTATCATCTTAAGCTTCTACCGCATCGGGAAACATAAGTTACACTCTGTTTTATTTTTCAAAAGTAACTAAGCTCTTGTTCTTCATGTGAGGAATGGTGCATGTTTTTTTTTTTTTTTTTTTTGCATGTGTCCAATCCAATGGAACCGTCCGAGAACAGGACTGGACCGGTGGTCCGGTTCCCGGTTCCGGAGAATTGGTGGTCTCGATTCTCGATTTTTTAGGGGAATTGGACCGGACCGAGAATCGATCACCCCTAACCAGACCTATTGTTGACAATTTCGAAGAAACGAGTGGCAATATTTCCATGCGAGAACAGATTTGGGAGTATAGCAAAAGTTTGTGAATTCTTTTTTTTACATTAAAAAAAAGGGTCAAGGCAAAATTGGATTGGACCTAAAGTCAGAGATATTTTAGAAAATTAAGCTGAAAAAGAGTTTACTCTCGTATGGAAGTTCAAAATGACACATTACTATATAGGGTTTTTTCCCCTTCCACTGACGCTGGGAAATAGTATCTAGAAAGGATTGATTGAAATTTGATAAAATGAATCGTGAATATTACATAGGTTAGATGTCCTTTATATAAAGAGGACTCCTTTAGGGAATTAAACATGCCATAAAACGCCATAATGAGAATCAAATCAAAACGGAAAGCGAAAAAATAAAAATACGAATGATATCTCGCAAATGTTGCCTAAAATCGAAAAAACACCTAAAAACCCATCTAAACGAATTCGAAACACAAAAATACGACATCGGTGAGTATTAATTAGCGCTCGTTTTCATGCAGCCGACCGAATTTGAGCCTATTCTGAGGTTCTAATTATGACGGCGGGATCGCCCTGATTTCTGATGATCGCATTTTTCTTGGAAATTATATGCCAGCTATGCTACATCATCCACTTAGACCTTCCCACGAGAAATGTCAATTTAGTTACTTTTGATAAAGCTATAAGAATATTTTTTTTGTGAAGAACGTATCTACGCAAAATTATCACGAGGCTCGTTTTATCAAGTGTTGACTCATACGAATGTGAAGGCCCATCTGGCAATCATTAAGGCCCATGTCTGCAATTGACAGCCCAAACCACTAATTGCATAATTGATGAATTTTTTTTAAAACCATTTTAACATTTTAATGTGAAAAATTTTAAGTGAACTTAATCTCATTTTTGCCATGTAAACATTTTCTCGTAATGAAATAAAAAATTACTTCAAGCGCCAAAAATGTTAAAGAGAATAGCGAAGAACTATAATCACCCTATAAAGCAGTCTGTTAGAATTACTGCTGCTGCGCTTAGTTCGACATTTGAGGAGATGCAAAGACTTTACGTTAAACGATTTTTTTTTTAAACACAACTATTTTTTTTTAAAAAAAATGTAATTGAAAAGCGTCGTACAAAACGATTTTCGATTTTAAATGTTATTCAGAAAGACCAAGACTTGTAAAGGACATTGAGTAAATAACAAGTAAGCAAGAGAAAATCTACTTGTGACCACAGGATGCCGATGCACCAAATCAGTGACTGTCGTACAACATCAAGCCGGTGTTGGACCTAGCTTGTTGGTGGTCACATATGACCTCGGGGCATCACGCGTTGGTGAGGGTAGAAATGAAGTTTCGAAAGTTTAGCGAGGGTAAGGTTGAAAAGGAAAAATGCATTAGTATTCCGGAAATACTCCTAGCCCAAAGGCGGGATAGATCTCCTTTCGAGAAAATGCCTTTGGAAATGCAACTTTATCTCCTGAAAACTCTCCCAAAAAATTAAAAAAAAAATTAAAAAAAAATAAAAATAAAAATTAGAGTCTCAAAACCCATAACCAAACGCACGGGTGACATTGTGAAATGGCTTTTGAAGTGGAGTTTTCACTAGAAAATCAAATAAAAACATTTTTTTCGACCAAAAATAAATAAATAAATAAACATTTCTTTTCAACAACATTTTTTTTTCTCTTTTTTTCTTTTTTTGCCCTTTATGGGTGAAGAGACCTTGGAGAACTGCTGCTCAGCATGAAAAAAATAATGCTGTCCTGTGAGGACAAATATTGGGGAGCCCACAGCTCGTGATGAAAAACGAATCTGAGACGTCAATTTCACACGATTACTCGACCAACATTTTCTTTTTCCCCCGAAAAGTCATGAGCATTTCTCCCGATTGAAGCAAAAGATTATTTGCGCGTAACCCACGACATTAATCCATCTTCTCTAACAATAATCATCATCGTTAAGACAACTCGTTATGCTTGTCTGAAGCATATTCGATCCTAACAGTTAACTAAGAATGCCCATCCTGTAGCTGTTGTTCAGTTGTTCAGCCGGCGGTAAGCTTTTCTATGCACGAGAAAACGGAAAAGATAGAATGAAAATCAATAGTCTCATAATGAATTGACCCTTTAGGACTGCATCACATGTATTCTCTGCATCTACAGCCTCTTTCGAAGCCGATTTTGTTGAAATAAAGCTATAATAATGAGAAAAGGGTTTCGGACTTTCGGTCGTCATTTTGCTTCCTTAATAAGTCCAAATTCAAAGTGCTTAACCAAGATTTCATTTCCGATCGAAAAGGTTGGAAATGTTAGAACTGCAATCGAGAATCGCGGACTGCATTCATGCATGGCTTCTAGCGATCGCGACGGTGGACCAGCGTATCTGAAGAAAAAGTCGTGAATTTCGTCTGTGCAGATTAATGTTTTGAGATTGATTTGGTCACGTCCGACGGGGACATAACATGCTTTTCCCCTTATGGCTGAGAGCAACGGGCCATATGGAGAAGGTGAAATGGTTGAAGGAGACATAACATGCTTTCCCTTCAATCTTAATTCAAGTCACACGAAACATTAATCATGGTAATTATGGCGAAAAAGAGTGGCCGAATTAAAGGAGGGCATGCCTGCCTAGCAAAGACAAAAAAAAAAATGAAAAAATGAAGATTAGAAAGTTAGATCCCGGAAATTAGAAAGCGATTGGTCGGGTCGCACTCTATAGTTTTTTTGACTTCCTATGTAACGAAGATTGCATCTCTTTACTATAAAGTGGTTGATGGTTATTTCGGATATAAAGTTGTTGCTTTTACTTTTTTGTTAGTTTCATGAAAAATAAAGAATTTAAAAAAATACTTCAAAAAATAATTACTTATATCATTTGAAATAATTAATAAATAATTTATATTTAAATACTTTCATGAGCGGCGAGCTCACCCTGTGACGGTGGCAAGGGAGGCTTGGCCTAGACGAGGCCCAACTCGCCCTCGCCAACTCTAGCCTCCGATGACCAACAAAGGAAGGAGGAGAATAAACAAAAAGAAAAATAAATAAAAAATAAAATAAAATAAGTATTAGAATATTTGCTGACGTTCATATCAACGCCGGCCGGCCAAAGTGGGCCGAAAGGACCGAATTGACACATGCAAAATGTTTAGGACTTAATTGACAAAAAAAAATATTTATGACTAAATTGACATAATTATAATAAATTTATGACTTTTTTGGTAATTTTTCCGATTGTTGACGGGTAGCCAGGGGCTTGTTCTCGGCGACGGCATCCCAACTTTGGTTTTGACGGTTTGGCAGAGTTAATGTTGTTTTGGAGACAAGCCCATGTTAGAACTCACCACTCAGGACTGCTTTATTGCTGTTCAGAAAAGAATTAAAGGACGAAAGCGAAATATTTTGTTAACGAGTGTTCTAAATATATTCATTAACTATTCAATGAATAGTTTTCTTTCCCATCGGGAGGAATCAATTTTTCGAAAATCGAATTATTTTCTATGTGGAGACACTCGTTCACGCGATCGGGAAAAAAAAAATTATTAACGAAGATGATGTGGGTGGGGTATAGAAACGAGGAGAAACGGCTCTGAAATTAATGCAGCAATATGGCCCTCATAGCCACATCTGCCATCAGAATGCCTCATGTATTCACATGCACTTTTTCTTGAGGAAAATTATCAAAAATGTACTAAATTTATCGCACTTTTGTCAATTCAATCCTTAATATTTTAATTTTATCAATTTACTCCTAAACTTTTTGTATTTATGTCAATTCATTCCTAAATTTTTTTTGTACCAATTCAATTCTAAATCTGTTGCTATTGTGTCAATTCAATCTATCCGATCAACTTATGTGAAATTTTTTAATTAATATTCTTAAAATTATTTTTATTTTTTTCCTTTTTTTTCTTTTCTTCTATTTTCTTTTTTTTTTTTCTGCAATCTTCTTCCTCTTTTCTTCTTCGCCTAGGAAGTAGATCCCCGGGTGGCGACACGCCAAATGCTACCAGTGGCCTTTCCAGCACTGGGCGAAATCAACCTCGTCGATGCCAAGTGAGGCCAATCATGGTGAGGCACGACCTTGCCTAGATCTGGCCTGGGGGATGGCCAGCCATGGCAGCCTCGCCATGGACGGCGGAGGTCGGCCGACCATGGCGGCTTTAGCAAGGCGAAGAGCAAGTATTGGGCTATCATGGCTTTATCCTCAAGCTTGGGTGAGGCTCGTCAGCAAGTGACCTTCCCATATCTTCTCCCCGATTTTTGCAATTTTCTTATTATATTGCATTCTTTGTTGCTCGCCATCCATGGCGAGGCTGCCATGTTCGACCTCGCCCAGCCTAGATCTGGATGAGGCCGCGACTCATCGTCATAGCGAGGCCACGACTCGCTGTATGAGGACGGCATCTGGCCGATCTCGCCTAGCCCATATCTGGGCAACGAGGAAGGTCATGACTCCCGTCCATGGTGACGTTGCCATGGTTGGCTGACCTCGCCCAGACCTGTGCGAGGTCGCGACTCACCGTGGACAGCCTCGCCCGGTGCCGATGAGGCCACTGGTGGCCTAGCATTTGGCTAGTCTCCATCGACAACCTGCTTGCTAGAGGAAGAAGAGGAAAAAAAAAACATAAAATATAAGAAAAGAAAATTAGTTTAAAAATATTTAAATATCAATAAAAAATTTCCACGTCAAGGTCGACGTCAACATCAACACCGATCGATGTCCACATCACCGTTGGCCACCAAAATTAGCCGGATGGACTGAATTGGCACAAACGCAAAAGGTATAGTGAATTGGCGCAAAAAAAGGTTTAGGACTGAATTGACAAGATTAAAAGATTAAGGACTGAATTGGCAAAAGTGCGATATGTTTAAGACTTTTTGGACAAATTTTTCTTTTTTCTTGCTCATCAAGCCTTTTATAAACTTTTAGAAGATCGAAACAATCAACCAATCAAAAGTCTGATTGCATCGCATTCTAGCAAGCATGGTGCGATGTTGAGCATCAAATCAAATCAAAACGAAGCTCATCGATGCTGTTGCGATAAAATTCGAAAACACTGACGAACTTCGCAAGTCAATCGATGCGAAATCATCGGATAATTAAAACGATACACAATACATCCACAGGGTGAGCAAATTGGAATAATTCACTATAATCGGAGAATCGAAGTAACAACCGCTGCCGCGCTCAGGTATTTTCTCACGTAAATTAAGCTCAAAGCAAACTCGTAAGTAATTATATCATAATCTCTCGTGGGAAATCTCACTTATGAAAAAAAAAAAAAACTCACGTAGAGAATCTGCTTTTTGCTTCTCCGTGCGACGGCTTCTATTTTTTTCAACCTACATTGTTTGGGTGTGCATTGCAACACTTCTGCTTCAGAAATACCACCAGAAGCATAAGTTAATTTTCAACTTCTCCATCAAAAGTTGATTTCTGATCAAAGAAAGGTGTTTGATAAAATTTATACTTCTGAAACATTATTAACAAAATCTCTGGCGGTGATGGTCGGTGGAGACCGGCGTCAATGACCAGCAACTGGAGGCCGGTGGTCGGTGATCGTCGGCGACGGCGACAGCCAGTGATTAGTGGCTGCAGCGACGGTGGCAGATGGCGGCGGCCGATGACCGACCACCGGAGGCGGCCAACGGTCGGGGGGGTGCCGGTAGGCTGGTGTTAGTCGACGAAGACCGGTGTAGTTGAAGAAGTGATTTCTGAAACTGAGAAGCTACAATTTTTAGCTTCTCAAAATTGGCTAAGGGGGCGCATGGTAACACTTCAGAAGTAGAATTTCTGCTTCTGAAGTGCTTCTGAAGCTGAAATCCGTTTGGTAAAGACACTTCAGAAGTGTTTCTGAAGCTGAAAGCCGTTTGGTAAAAATATTGAGGAATCACTTCCAGAAGTGATTCTAGAAGTGATTTCTACTTCCAGAAGTGATTTTTGGCCAATTTTGAGAAGCTAAAAATTGTAGCTTCTAAAAAAGAAATCACTTCTCAACTACACCGATCTTTCGCCGCCCAATGCCCACCCGCGGCCCGCCGCCGGTCGCCGACCGCCGTCGCCGCCGGTCTCCGACAGCCGCCGACCGCCGTCGCCGCCGGTCTCCGACAGCCGCCGCCGCCGATCGCTGACCGCCCACCGCCGTCGCTGCCGGTTTCCGACAGCCGCCGCCGCCACCGCCGGTCGCCGGATGCCGCCGGCCCCGGTTGCCGCCGCCGGACGCCGCCGTCACCGATCGCCGGACTCCGTAGCAGCCGCCGGTTGCCAGTCGCCGCCACCGGACGCCATCGCAGCCGCCGTCGCCGATTGCCGCCGCCGCCGTCGGCCGCCGAACGCAGCCTCCGCCGGCCGCCGGACGCCGCCGCCGGACGCCGCTCGTCGGCCGCCGCCACCGGACGCCGCCGCTGCCCGCCGCCGCCGCCGACCGCAGGACGCCGGACGCCGCCGGTTGCCGGCCGCCGGTCGCTGTACGCCGCCGCAGCCACCCGCCGGTCGCTGGCGGGTTAATAATGTTTCAAAAGTAGAAAATTTCAGAAGTAGAAATCAACTTCTGATGGAGAAGTTGAAAAATCAACTTCTGCTTCTGATTGAGAAGTTGAAAAATCAACTTCAGCTTCAGAAATGATTTCTGAAGCAGAAGTGTTGCCATGCGCCCCCTAAAAATCCAACCAGAAGTAAAAAATCTCAATGTTTTTACCAAACTAATTTCTGCTTCAGAAGCACTTCTGAAACAGAAATTCTCTTCTAGAAGTGTTACCATGCGTGCCCTTAGCTTCTTCTTGTGCGGCTAATTCAGAATAAGGCTGGGACCCACAAAAAGTTCTCCTCTTTTCCTCCATGTGCATGCGGCTCTGCTGGGAAAGGGAAGGAAACAAACAAAAACAAAACCCTTTCTCCCACAATGACCTTTTTGCCCTCATAAGGAAACAGTTATTACAAAAATAAGTATGACCCCTTATTTTTCTGTCCTTTAGAGCCATGAGTTCCTTTCTTTTTTTTTTCCCTTCTTCAACAGTAGCTTCCTTTTCGACCAAAAAAAAAAAAAACCACAGTTGCTTCCTCTCTTGAACTTGTTTGTGATATAAAACCAGTATATTTATCCAATTATTCCATAAATGGTTAAAACTCGAGATATTAATTTAACACATACGACTCGAAGAAAATTAAAAGTAAAATTAAACAGGATAATAGTTAAGAACCAAATCGAATCGATTTTTCTCTCTCAAATTTTTCTAATTTCGCGAGATTAAACTAAGATTAGAAGGAGCATTTAGACGCTTCCCCTCTTGCCACAACGTTTGACCCTCGAAGCACTTTTAATTATGCAACCACACTAATCATGGAATTCCCTTTTGTTGGGGGGGTTGTTTTCCCTCTATTTCCTTTCTTTTCCAATGCTTCTACAATGTCAATAATTGCAATGATGATAGAGCACCACGGTTGGTAATAGTGTACAAAACCAAAATGATTAGTAAAGACAAAAGGATCGAGGGAGCTGATGAATGTGCCGGTGGCGCGTCGCTCCCGAATATCATTCCAAAGTAGTCGCCATCCCCTCCATCGGACCCACCTCCTCCACCGCCGTCGGTGGAGGTGGCCGTGCTGGTCCCGCCCCCAGCAAACCCCGGATAAGATATGCCGGCGCTGTTGTCCCTGGGAAGGAAAGGAGGGAAAAACAAGAGGAAAAATCAGAGACCCTTTCTGAATGAATCACAATCCAAGGACATAGTCATGACAACATCAGTTTGAGGAATTAAACAAAGGGTGGTGCTGGACATGATGGAGAAAAGGAACAAGAACAAAGGACCCTTCTTTTTTATTGCAGAGTCAAGATCCTAGTGGTAGGAATAAGGTTCAATCTAAGCTGAACTGGAAAATTTGGCTGCATTATCTTTCCTAAAAGATGCTCTGTCCCAGAGGCATCTCAAACTCAAATGCAGTCAAGTTGATGCTATACAACGAGGCAGAAAATGCAGAAAGAGAAGTGCTTGCTTTCAAATGAGAAGACTCGCACACTAGATTAAGGCCAATTGCACTAAGACACAGTTGCATTATACTAATGGACCATCCTTGGTTCTATCAGTCTGTGTCAGCCCAGCTTTCCTCTCTGCCTAATCAAGCAGGTTATTGACTTTTCTCCCATCGTTCGACCCCGAAAAAAGACAGCCGTCCATAAGTCTCCTCTGTCTAACGTCCTTCATCTGCAACCTAATTAAGATGACTCCCACCACTCATTCCAAGTTCTAGGAGCAGAGAAACTGGTAAAAATCATAGATATTGCTTCTCGGTTAGATGGGAACCCACGAGAGGGTTTCTTGGTTTCGAAAGCATTACCCTGGAGAATCCGTTCAAGCATCACTCCGAACTGGACTTTGGGAAAATTATGACTTCATTCAGAGAAGCAGATCTCGAGCTAGCATTGACATGGTCGAAAGGAAATCTGGCAATGTTCATTCTTTGGAAGATTTAGATCTAAGGTTCTCAACCTCCGGCAAGTTCTTACCCCGACCACGGTTCACCAGGTACCATCGTAGCCACGAAATCTGTCTAACCCAGCACATGCTGACTTGGGTCCAGGCAAAAAGCATTCGCCCGAACATCCGATGGTCTCAAAACAAGATGGGCTGATGGGGGACGAGGGACCATCTCTCTCCCTTCCTCCCCTGTTCAGGCTTGTGCAGACACAAACCCTGAGAGCACGGTCGGGGGGACATAACGGTAATAACATTGAACATGCAAACGTGAAAGGTAGTTGACAGTAGAATAGGACAGGGATCAAGGTCACTTGGTGGAAATCTCTCTTTTTCTTCTTTTTTCAATTTTATTGTATCTAGATGCTAAATACTAGCGCAGCTAGTTGTCTGTGTCGAGTTCATATCAGGAAACCCCAACCCCCCCCCCCCCCCCCCCCCCCAAAAAAAAAAAAAAAACAAGGGGCTGGACCACAACGCCTCCTTAGTCCAACCTAAAGAAAAATTGCAATTGTCATAAGCAGGTCCCACAAGTATTGGCTGGACAGCAGATGCAGGGAATCTGAACTGAGTACACAGTCTCACTCACTCATTCACTTTCTAGCCCCAATACGCACCCAATACCCGTATGACCCTTCTGGACTTGGACTTTCCTGGGTTGGCATGTGACATTTTCTTTGACAATAATGCAGCAGCCTCCAATTAGACCAGATAAAGAACACAAAAAGGAAGAAAAAAAAATCGCCTCGTTTATCAAGCCTTCTTGTACTTGGAAAGGCCTTTTCATCCTCCATGCCTTCAAAGTCACAAGCTCTTTTGACATGGAGACACTGGTTTTCCAGCTCAAACCCTTGTGTCAGAAAAAGCAAACAACCATCTCGGTTTATATACTATTCCCAGGCAGAATGGCCAGATGGGTTGGGTTCACTTTGCAATTACAAGCCCGGATGCCCATTTTGCAAAAACTATTTATCAGCTTGAGCGAGCCTTCTCATTAGACGGAGAAGTCTACTCCAAAAGGTCAAGCCATGGGAATTTGACTCCCGGCTTGCAGTTTACCGTGTCTAAACAACCCCGGGAAAAAGGTTATGCATTTTTACGCCCTTTCACCTATTTTTTTCTCAAAGCAATCGCCGTTCAAACCAGAGATTTGACTTGGTAGAACAAAGTCTACAACTTTCAATCGCAAAAGAATGCGATGAGGGAAGCATGCATCATAACGACTCCGATATGGGCGACTAGCATGTATAGGGATTTGGTCAAGAATTGCTAAATGGCCTACAGAGATAAAAGGGTAAAAAAGCCGCGGGCAAAAAGAGGATTTACTTCTCCATTTGCAGGAAACACAGAAGAAATCACACTGCAAAGGACTGCAGATTATTGGAGAGCTGGAAAAGGCACACAAGGAAAGGGACAATTGAACTGCAAGGCTGTTCTGTTTGGCCCTCTTTGAAAGATTCTCTAAGCCCCGCATGATCACGTGCAGAGACAGAATGACAAAAAGATGAAACAAAGCTCACCATAATATCTGTAATAACACCATATGCAGTTTTGAGAGTCGTTTTTAAAAAAAAAAAATTGTATCTGTAACGTCCATGATGATGTGGTGATTAGCTCCAAACGAAATTCCAGGGAAAACAACTTGCTTCTTCTTGTTGGTTAAAAGGTCATGCATCAACAACAGCAACTGGGAAAGAGAAAAGCAGACAAACAATGCCGAATAATACCCCCTTCGTAGCGACAGCTACAGTGACAGGTTCTGTGGTTGCCAATGTCTTATTTGGAACAGATGCAAAGGTGTTCAACCGGATTCACATTCGATCCATTGTAGTTTCAAAAAATAGAAATAAGTAGACTATCTTTCCCCCGAGAATTATGGATCCAATGAATCCAGAAACCGTCCCAATTTGTAGATGCAGCGCACAAATTAGTCATTCAAAAAGTGAAGGGTGCCTAAGCAAAGGCTTATCTTCAAGATCTAACGAAAGACCAATCGGATTAAGAACGCACAATTTGTTCACTACTCCAAGAAAATATTCCCGGAAGAATGCTTTTTATATCCGTATTTCTCGGATGAAATTCGCATTTGTGAAGAGCTGTATTCAAGTATAAATGGGCATGCCAAATCTACTTGACAGATGCGTTTTATCTTCCTACCAACTAACAATGAACTCCATAAAAATCCGAATCCCTGTCATGTACCAAGAAAGTATGATTCTGTCAAACTGGTGCCATAATTTATAGCTAAGCCACGACAAACCAATGGAGAGCTCAGTAACTCAGCGCGACTTTGTACAGATGTGTAATATAAACTCGATCCCCCTGAACTAGTGTAATCCTCTAATCTAAATCTCGGCGTCTAACACTGAGCTTAGCAGAGTAAATGAATCCACTATTGAAGCAAATGATAACAAACAACAATGCCGGGAAATGCGAGGAACAGATAGAGAGAGTACCTAGGATCGCCGAAGACGCCAACGTTCATGGTCAACTGATTGATGAGGCCAGCGGACTTGGGCTCAATGCTGGAGGCCTTGGAGTACTGAGCGCTGAGGCCGACCCCCGACGGGACAAAGAAGGCGCCGTTCACCATGATGTCCCCCTCCGTTCGCCAGTTCCAGTCCGCCCAGTCGTTCTCCTCTGTGTCCACGCGCTTTGTCACCTGCGATGGGGATTATAGCGACATTGGGGCCCTATCATATCCCATTTCTCATCTCATAACAAATGCATAAACGGAAGATCCAACCATCCATAATGCGTACGGGTCGAAAATAATTGGCTCGCGTTTAGTACCAACAGAAACTCCCTGGTTGTGTGGTTGTCAAGCACTGATAAGACCAGAGTCAATCTGTCAAACGGGACGGACCAACTAAGCTTCTGCGTCGAACACCAGGCTGGACTAGCCCAAAAGCAGCGGCGTCTGCTCCCCACGCGCCGTCGCAGAAAATGGGGGAACACCCCACGTCTCACGCAGACAAGGACATCCGTCCGCGTCAAGCGCAGAAGACAGAAAGTCAAGAGAGCTCGATGGCCCACACCCTCATCCCCTCCTTTTTATAAGGGGAAATGGTTGGAACGGCCGGGATGAAAGGTCTCCCCTGCTGTGCGCAGGGGATCTCTTTCCCTCGTAAACACTCAGCGACTTTTGGACATTTTTCTACCCAAAAAAAAAAAAAGTTTACCATGGTTTTTTCGGACCTTACCATGGTTTTGTGTAATGCAAAGATTTTAAAATTTGATTTTTTTAATAGTACTTAATAAATGCTTAAACTGCTACTGACGAGACGCTTGAAAATAACTTTAGCCCGAAGAAGAAATCATTTTTATCCCGAAACCGCCCCTCACTAGTCACTACACACGCTCGCTCACCTCCTTGGCGTTGGGGTCGACGGGCGCCGTGTAGCGGTTGCCCTGGCTGTTGATAGTGGGGTTGGCACTGCCGCCGATGGCGTACATCTCCCACGCCGTGAAGTCGTTGTTGACTACGTGGATATAGCCCCGCCGGCACCGCGGCATCCGCTGCACCAGCGCCTCCCCGAAGTGGTTGAACGCGATTGTCACCTGCATCCCCGAGTCCGGGGCGTACTTGTCGTCGTGCCCCAGCAGCATCACCTCGTCGTGGTGCGAGAAGTAGCTGTTCGATATCGTGATTGCCGTCGAGCCCATGATTGCGTCAACCAGCCCGTCCGAGCAGTGCGACAGCGAGCAGTGGTCCACCCATATGTGCGACGCCCCGAATATCGATATCCCGTCCCCGTCGGATCGCCCGCGCCACCCGACGTGGGTCGGCGACGATCGGATGTTGGTGTTGCCGGAGGGCTTGCAGTCGTGGACGTGGACGTTGTGGATGATGATGTTGGAGACGTATTGGATGGTGAGGCAGCCGTTGCCGGTGATTTGGATGTTGTGCCCCCTGCCGTCGATGGTCTTGAAGCTGTTAAGGATGAGCTCGTGCTTGAGCCGGATCAACATGTCGGCGGAGAAGATGATCCACAGGGGCTCGTCCTGGATGACCCCGTAGCGGAGCGTCCCCGGAGTCGGGTTCACCACGTCCAAGTCCGATGAGTCGGTCACCACGTAGATGCGTCCGTCACGACCCCCTAGCGCCGACTGCCCAAACCCAATGCCACAGTCTGCCAGGCGCTGCCGGTTCGAGGCCCAGTTTGGGTCACACCGCCAGCAGTCGTCGATGGGGTTGCCGGTGCCACACGACGAGAAGGACGAGGACAGGAGTCTTCTTGAGAGGGAGGCATTCAGTCTCCTGTAAAGATTAAATTGCAAGGAAGGTTTTTTTTGTTCGCAAAACCTGGAAGAAATAACAAAAGAAAAAGCAGGTGGGTTTTGTTTTGTTTTGTTTGTATGTGTGTGTTAGAAGAAGAGCGGAAAAGGGGGCTGCGAGGCAAGAATGGGGACAATTTCCCACTATTTCCTATCAAATGTGGGAAAATGGAGAAGGGTTGGATGGGTTCTTTGCCCCCTTTTTTATTTTGCCTTCAGCAAATGGCTGGGACTTGAGAGGGTTTTGTGTAAATGCTCTCTGCTTGGTGAGCTCAGATGATGAGCTGAATGTGGCAAAAAAGGAAAATGGAAGGCGAGCAGATGGATGATTTGCTTGTCACAGGAAAAAAAGAAAGAAATCTCTCAAGGAGGAAAAACCTGGGGAGAAATCTCTTTGACCAAAGGAAAGGGGAAAACCTGTCAGATTTGAGATTTGGGGGAGAAAACAGAGCAATGTGGGTCAAAAAACGGAGTGGGTCTCTCGTCTTGTCCTTGGCCAGAAGGTTTCGAGGTCATAGAAGGCATTGCATGATGCGGGATGAATGCAGATGAGGATTAGAGACTAGGCATACCTGTGCACATCTCGGACAACAGCTTCAGGGTCCGGGTGTTGGTGAGGGAGGGTGAGGTTCAGAGCAGCCGAGAGTGTGAGAGAGACCAAGACGACGCACACAGAGAGAATGCAGGTGGTCGGGAACAACATCCTTATCCTCCTCTCCGAGGGACAGCAAAGCCCTAATGGGGCAAATGGGGGAGGCGCTAGTTCTGCTGGAGCTGGTTGTTTGCTTCTCCTAAAACTAAAATCCCCCCAAGAACAAAAATTAGAAAGAAAAAAGAAAGGACCTTTGCTTTTGATGCTTGATGAGATGTCTTCCTCTTCAAAACTTGGGGCATCGGAAGATACAAACTTTCGGGAAATTGTGCAGGGGAGGTGGGTTTTATAATAAAAGAGGGCTTAAACGGTGATTATAAAATATTACGCGCAGGAAAACTGTATTTTAAACTTTCTTGAGAGTGGGGGTTTGGTTTTTCCATTTTTGGAGGTTTTGTGTACTTCATTTTCAACAAGAAGAAAGGGAGGAAGGAAGACAGAGGATGGGGACAGGGGCGCCATGGGAGCAGGAATGAGGTGGAGAGAGAAACACCACCCCGTCCTCCCCCCCTCTCTCTCCCGACCCTAATCCTCTGTTTCTTGCGAGACCCCCTCTCAGTCGCTCACATTCCTACCTTGCTTGCTAATCATTCTGCAAATAGTTAAGAGAAAACTTAAACGCTAGGCAGAGAAAGAGGAGAGAGAGAAAGAGAGAGAGAGCATATCCTTATATCTGCATGAGGGATTGAGATGCCTTGCTGGGGCTGGTGGCAAAAGATGTTGACGCTAATGGGTTCTTGCTCTTCGAACCACACCGCCCGCCCCCCCCCCAAAAAAAAAAGAAAAAGAAAGAAAGAGGTTCTTGCTCAGGGGAAAATTTTGGGTGGGGCGGGTGCAATGCACCCCACCCAATCAGGAGGGGACGGAGGGGACAGATGTCCCCTCTGTCTCTCTCTCTTCTCAGTCTCTCTCTCCTCTCTCTCTCTCACATGTCACTCAAGAGGGGACATCTGTCCGCTCCTGATTGGGTGGGGTGCATTGGACCCGCCCCACCCAATACTTCCTCCTTGCTCAGCAAGTGTGGACAAAAACCCTTTTTCACTTTTGTTGTTGGGAGCATACTTTCACCTTAGAGGAGTTCGACAAGAGGAGCTCAAATCCAAGCCCGTATATAATGTATTCAATTAAATTCATTTTCACTCAAAAATTTAAATCAATGAGATATGGACTGACTTGAATATATTAATTATTCCACATCACATTAATTCTCCAATGTGAAACTCTTCTATGCATACCCTAATGTGTAAGCTTTAGTATTAAGTTTGCTCCCTCTTAATAACCGCATTAGCCAGCAGATTCTTTCTTTGAGCTCCATCTCAACCAACACCTATCGAGCCCACGTTGCTACACCACAATATCAACCGGCCTGGAAACCACATTGACCACCAGATTCATCTATTGAAATGTTCACCAAACACCGATACATATTAGGAGTGAGCCACTAATCAACCAAGACAAAGGGTTGAGCACTATTACGGATACGAAAATAATGAAAAAAATTGGATTCCATTCTCAATCTTTGATATCATTTATTGGGAGCATGCAACAGAAGTCCGATACTTTTACCTGGGGAAACCGTCAAAAGGGAGCTCAAGTTCGAGCCGTCAATATATCCAGTTGGACCCAGCTTCACTCGGAATCTTAAGCCAATGAGTTATGGGCCAATTTAGATATATTAATTACTCTACACCACATTAATTCTCCAGTGTGAGACTTTTCTAACACAATTCACATGTGCATTCTGTTAAATATGTTTTAAATTTTATGCACTAGGTCTGGTTCATCACCCGACCCGACATATTTTTTGTGTGGCCCAAAAGTGGAGAAAAAAATTAAGATTTGTTCGCTTGCTCCGAGTGGGGCAACGCCCCAAAGAAAAAATTTTGGGCTCTATTTATGTTGCGTCTGGGGTTTATTTTGTTGTGCGGAGGATTTTCGTCATATGAGAAACTTGTGAGCCTTGCTAATATCGACTTCTATAATTTGTACTCTCTTTGATTATAGTGAAATCTTATTTTGCCTTTGCCGGGGTTTGAAGATGAGGCTCCATCTCAATGGCTTATCTGGAAGCTGTAAAGAGAGGTCCCTTCTGTTTTCTCTCTTCCACACGCGCCGCCGTTTTCCTGCACGACAGAACATAGAAAATAGCAAAGGCACAGCGTAATTGACAGAGCGTCCTGCCGATTGCCTTCCGCAAAAACTTCACAGCGGCATAAATGAGCTGAACCTATTCGTATTTCTCCTTTTGATAATCCAAAACGCGGACGAAGGGATCTAACAAATCTCGAAGGCGCTTTGAACATCTTTACAAGTTTAATGAACTTGAGTTTTAAGTCCAGATTCTTGACCTGTACAGGTGATAGTGGTCCAGAATCGAGTAGTTCACGCGCAGTTCGAGGAATTCGGACGGATGATATCCCGAGCTGAAAATCCTCCATCATCCCATTCCGGTGCACCAATTCATTATGAGCCGCATTTCCCTTTTGAATTTACAACGGAGAAAACCCGAGCAAGAGATGTCGGAATTTAGTTCCTAGATTGTCCTGAGTGATTTTTCCTGTTCCGTTTGCCTTTGTGCATGCAGTCGATTAATCATCGAGCGACCTTGCACCCTCAGTGGCCATTCATTCAAGAAAATCCCTGGCGTTATCAAAATGTCTTTCCTTGAAAAGAGGACAAAATATCACGAGGCGATTCGGTGATTTTAATAATTCGGGTGGACAGCTGCGTGGTGCCCGAGGAGGCTAGGAGCATCACAAGGTCCAACAGATGGTGTTGGACTGGGGGGCAATTCGGGTACTCGGGTCAATCAGATGGGCCTTACATCCATTTGGATCAGCCCAATGACTCTTCATGAGATTTTGACTTCACCTGCTTGAGTCTTGACACATGACAAGAAAAAAAGGACTTGAAAAATCCTACCTGCTGATCAGATTGGGGGCTTCATCACCTTCACTTGTTCCTTCTCACTTTTTATCTTTTTAAGTCCTGCGAGGATCATCAATGTTGGCATTGCTCAATGCAATTTTCCCTTCTCATTCTCAGCCATTTGATCTCTACACCTCTTGTAGATATCCCCTGGGTAGTACTTCCTGGTCCTCAAGACCAGAACCAGTAAGACGAGCGGGCCCACCACGTTCACGCCCCGCCAGAATGCTGAATGACGTCCGGTAACACCGCCTCCCGATGCAAGTCAGCTCCTTCGTCGCCGATCGTGTCAGTCCTCTGGCCGCCAGCTGCCTCGTGGCCTCCTGGTCAAACAGCCTCCCCGCGACCAGCACGTTGAGGATGTAAGATCCGAGGGGCCTCGCCAGCTGCCCGCAGTTGAACAGCGTCGAGTAAGTACTTGAGCCCGAAGAGCTCGGAGATGATGATAAAGAGGAGCGTGAGCTTCGCGCCGAAGGAGAACCCGATCCCGAGGGGGAGGAAAGTCAAGACGCAGACGGTGACCGTGCCCGCGACGTAGGCCCAATGGGAGAAGCTGATCTGCTTCTGGGCGATGGTCGGGGCCATGATCACCAGCGCGAGCAGCACCGTGATGGCCAAGTACTCGTAAAACACCTTGAGCTCGTTAGGTTAGGGTGCGTGGAGAGCTTGAACGTCCGGATGGTGTACACGAAGATGATTGAGATCACGGCCGGCAACCACCCGATCAGGAGGATGAGGAACTTGGAGTCGTCCCCATAGATGGCGAAGTGGAGCTGCGTCATAATGGCGCCGCTCAGCCCCACGAAGCCCTTCGCGAGACGAGAAAGCATTTCTTGCATATGTTAAGGTTGCTGATGTGAATATTGACCAGAAACTAGTTGATAGACTCGATACACTGAAACACCTTCCTCGGTTCTCGGGGAAGTTCTTGACGCAGGTGACGAGGGAACCCGTGCAGGCGAAGTTCTGGGAGTTTGCACCAACGCAAATGTAGTGGCACATCTGCCAGACCGCCGGCCGGGGATGCGACGAGTGACGGTGAGCCAGATGAGGGATTAGCCAGCAAAGTTCATGGCGGAGCCGAAG
The DNA here is from genome assembly GCA_021437785.1 of Rhodomyrtus psidioides. NCBI lineage: Eukaryota > Viridiplantae > Streptophyta > Magnoliopsida > Myrtales > Myrtaceae > Rhodomyrtus > Rhodomyrtus psidioides. The sequence continues at coordinate 675,497 of JAILYB010000076.1, read as the reverse complement.
AGGAGGACAAGCCACGTGGGGGCAACCTCGGCGATGAGGCTGGCGAGGACGTTGACAACCACCGCCCCCAGAGGACCTGGAGGACGAAACCGGAGCAGCCTTCGCCGCCAGTGGTGGTCGCCATGGGAAGATTGCGGTCTCTGGTCTGGGAAGTTGAAGCTTCTGTCTTCTTTGAAAGAAAATGTCTAGCGCTCTTAAAGGGAGGATTTCAACGTGGACACGGGTGGATTTTTATGGTGGAAATCATGATGAGAAGATTGAAACAGAGGAGGTTTAGTTAAGCGGATAAGGTCAAAATAGATTTGATCGTCGTAACAGTTCGCGACTGTAGACATGGTTCATTTTATTGGATCCACAAAAAACAAAAAACAAAAATAGAACCCGCATCATATCCGTTTGGGTTGAAGGGGATAAATTCCGCAATTCCTGAGTTCTTTTAGATAGGGCGATCGGATCCAAGATTGGTCAAAGTTCCACTTGGAACTAGGAGCCCACGTGTCGAAATCAATTCTTCAATTTTTAGAACCTACAAACTACCCTTTCGCAGGTTCCGAGGCCATGTGCAAGATCTATCCAAGTTTCATATGAATTTTTTAACAGAATGATTGCAGTGAATCATCGTATCTAAGGCATGTACAACAATCATTTTGATCCGAAAAAGTGATTTTGATTAAAATATATTTTTTTTAAATTTATTCCCTATATGAGTTTTAGAGAATCAAAACACGTTTGGTAACTACATAAAACTTCTGTTCCTAAAACATAAATACGTTTGGTAAACTGCACATAATTTCTATTCTTGAGAATAATTACTCCTCTCAATTTGTGCCATTTAAGTCAAATAATTACGTAGTCAATTTGTGAAATTTCATCATACATTTCGAATTAATCGAAGATTAATTCATATTGATTCTCTTATATGACATATTGCACATTAAAATGTAAAAATAAATATGAAGAGTCATCAAGAGTCATTTTTACCATTTATTGTGGGGTTTCATCCAACTCTTTTGAGCGACAAGACAACTGACAGAGTGACACCCTCATTTTTGCAAGGAAAATGCACTACACTACCCTGCATTGGTGTGCGTTTTTATTCTCAAATCAAATCTCAGTCTTAATTAATCCAAAACTTATGAACGAGAGATTGCTAAGTGTTCTGGTTATTTTTGTCTTTTTTCAAAATTTTCTAAAACTAGACTATGTATAAAGTACATAATTTTAGGCAAATCACAATTAATAAAATCAAGTGCACAATCAGAGAATCATGGCATTGATAAATCGAATTATAAAACCTTAACGAAGCCTTAAGAGCTTAGAGGAATGTGGTGCGGATTAAATTTTAAAGGCATTTATGATTTTCCTAAAAAATAACAAAATTTATAAAATGTAGGCTCAAATTAATGAAAATGAGGTTAATCTAGCCTAATCGAACTTTCTTATATTTTTAGGGATTTTCTAAAAAAAATCTGATTTCTAAGAATTTTTACAATTTTTTTTCGATTTTTTCTAGTTTATATTTTCCATTTTATTTTTATTATCTTATATATTTGTCTTTGAAAATGAGACCTCGTTCTATTTTAGATCCAACAAAAAGTGACGAGAGAATTGAAAGGGAAAAGTAAGATATGTTGGACTTCATTCTATATGTGATTCTCAAAAGTGGTTCTTTTTTCCAGAACTGTCATGACCTAAAATTCGAAAATTCTAGGCTAATGGATTATCAGATTAACTAAATTAATCTCACCTAATTCGAACTCTCCCAACTTCATACCAAATCTCAACTTAAGGTTCAATTGATTAACATGCCACCACTAATCATTTTTGGTAGGTCGATTAGAAAACTAAATAAAATAGCGGGAAGATTATTTTATTTTTACGAACAAGAGATTTTGGGCACGAGGACTTGATTGCACTAGATTACTCTAATGCCCTTTCGATACTATTTTATTTTATGAAAAATCATTTTTTGAGAAGGCGACATTAATTAATTTTAACCTAAGTCATTAACAAAGATTATCATGTGAGTGCACAATTAATTAATTGAACATCCATAAATCAAATAATCGCAGGGAATATGTGCCACAATATTATTGTTCTCACTTTTGGATATTTGCTTTTTAAAGGATGAAGACTAACCAATATGTAACCTATATGTTATGTATCAGTTTAGTCTAAGATGCATATGAATTGAATGCAAGAATATCCTAAACATGCACAAAAAATTGATTTAGTTAACTACATTACTAATTTAGACGTGCAATTAGATTAAATTAATGTACAAATGATGTTACGGTCTAATTAAATCGACTACATGAAGGACGATTAATTAAAGACCTAAACATGCAAATTCCATATATAATCTAAACCTAGCATGCAAATGACATGGCAAGCTTGTTTTAATTTTGTATTTTCAGATTAATGAATGACCATGGCTATGCCTAAAGATAATTATGTTGCATATTTTAGGGTTTTAATTTGCCTAAACCCTAAACTATTAAAGGTAGATTATTTTAGACATGAAAATCTACTACGATATCCAGATTCTATCCTAGAATGCGAATCTAAATTAAACGTGCAAATATCTAGATATTTTAAAGATATTTTATCTAAAATGCAATGCAGTATCTTTTAGAATTTTAAATATCGTGCGATAGAATATTCATTCTAAAGATATTATGCCAATCAAATCAATATAACAACCGGCTCTTTTTAAAATATTTTATGAATATTTGAGTCAATCTTTAATTCGTAATCGTACGATTATCGATTGAACCCAAATCATTGCCTAACCGAACCGAGTATTCCGATGGACTTTCTCGATCGTGTGGCAAGTTACAGATTAGAAAAGAAAATTTTACCAATCAAAGACGTGATCAAATGAAATCAATGAACATTCTAAATATTTATAACCAGAATTTTTACCTGAGTCCAGTTGAATCAATCAAGGATTTTGTGGACCACAGTTCGAGGAACAGGAGGAATTCTTGACTGGAGATCCACGCACGAAGGCCAACCAACAATTTTGTCCGTACCTGGCTGGATAGAAACTGCTCGATCTGGACCTGTTTTGTCAAATAAACAAGCAAGAACCAGGCTATATATATGTAAGGGGCCGAACAGCAAAGAGTTTGTCCTTGATCGGTGGCGAAATTGGGACTCGGCTCAATAATAACTGATCAGTGAACAAACTGGTGCCAACTTCAAGCAAGAACAAAGCTGAATCAGCCCTGATCTTCGACTGGGACAGCAGAAGGGCTTTGCAAAAAACCGGAAGGCAACGGGTTTTTGGGCAAAAACACTCATCAACGTCGGGTTGGCGTACAGGCGAGTCGCAGACAGTGAATGATCTCACTGGACGAAAAGCTATCACTCTCTGCTCAAACCTTTTTTTTTTTTTTTTCAATTGACGAAGCCCCCCCCCCCCCCCCCCTCGTACTGTTTCAAGCTCTCCCTCCTTTCATGTAGTCTTGAGCTGATCTGTTGAACTGCAGAATATCTCACCTAATAATCCTCAACCCCCATGATTCGGCCAGATTGACATTTGAACGTGTGAAAACCGTTCCTCCACATTCCTCGTCGTCATGCAAATCGCTTCTCGTAATCTGTCCGAGTTCGGCACCCCCATGTGTAAGAGTTTCGACCACTTTGAATGATTAAACAACCTGGTGAGGCCGAGAATGATGGGTTACATCCCAAATCAAATCAGAATAATCACACAGAAATATGTATATATATATGACACATGAGTTTACCGAGATTCACCCCAGAATATGATTACGTTTTGCAAAGGAATTTCACCATAATATTTAGGCTTACACCACAGCCACTCGTTATAATAATTTTTCATACGAGCACAATATATATAAGAATTAAAATGGGCACAAAACCTAAGCCTATACGAATCCCTTTGATCCCACAACAAACAAGCCAACTTAAAATACAAGCCTGAACCCGATGTTGTTTCGGAACCCCCGCCCACTAACCATGCAGCATGACTCCCGTCATTCCATGCGCATGGCTCACATGTCGTTGCTTCATATTTTAATTTCTCTAAAGTCACATGGGGTATCCGATATGAGAAACAAGGGTCTTGAAGTATTCGCCAACTTCAATAGAGAAACCACGTTGCCTAAATTCGTCCACTGTCGGTCCAATTAAAATGCTAGTGCAATGCAAATATTTTTTACGAAACTAAAAATGATTTAATTTTTTTTATAGGGACTAAAGTTAGTCCTAATTTTTTTTTATGTAAAATAGAAAAAAAATCAAAATTTAGGTGTCAACAAGAACCGACTTTTTTTTATTTTTGTTTTTGCTCCAAAACTATTTGTTGAAACATAATCAGAATCAAAATAATTTACGTTACTAAACAAACTCTTTTTTTTTTGTTTCGGAAAACAGAATAAGAGAACCGAAATGGTTACCATATAGGCTCCTAATGACCATCAATTGCTGCTACAACCCTATACCACAACTCATATTTAGACTCACAAAGAATATGAAACATTAACAAAGTAAAAATTATCAGTCATGGATATTGCCGAAAATGAAATCTTAGACTAATGGTCCCAGATTACACGCTCACATCGGATACCATGAAATATCGTAGGATCGACGGAAAACATATACCAATAAAATCACATAAACATATTTTAGGTTCTAACATGAAACTTACCCGTCGAAATTGGTTCCCCAATTTTTAATACCTTAAACTTGACCAATGGGTTGAGCCGGCTTTACCCTAAACCTATGCTTACCCCTGCATTTGCGTATGGCGGTTTACGAATTTCTTGACCCATTATGGATCGGGTGGATCCACTGGGATCGGCCCATCAATGGTTAAAAGCCGTGGGTCGTGGAGGCCTGCGTGTGCAGAGTCCCATGATGGAGTCTCTTTTGTCCGGGCATGTTGCCTTCTTGGGGCTCGCGAGAACTCCTTGAGTAAAAACATGCGACCATGCCGACAAGTTTCTTAAATATGCTAATTGTGATTGGGAACTTAATTATTGATTAACACGAAAAAATCAACTTCTTTTTTTTTTCGTGAAGGGATTTTTGTCTTTGGGTTTAATTCAATTTGGCACGTTAAAGTTCGGGACTTCAAATGGACTTCAAAGGAGCCAAAAAAAAAAAAAAGGGGGACTTCAAACGAGCAAAATAGGCGCATCTTTTATAATTATGTCAATTCAATCCTAAATTTCTTTTTTTTTTTTCGATTCAGTCTTAATTTTTTTACAACTGTACTAATTCAGTTCATCTGGCCAATTTTGGCCAATCAACATTTACGTGAATGCCGGCCGACGACATAATATTTTTTTAAACTATCCTCCATCGGCCCCTGTCGAGGTCGAGCCTTGCCAGCCAGAAGAAGAAAAAAATAAAAAATATATATATATAAATATTAAAATATTATGCCGTCGGCCAGCCAAAACTGAATTAACACAATTGAAATAGACTTAGGATTTTTTTTTTATAATTTTCCCTAAATATACTCACTTGTGCAATAAATTTAGGATATTTTTGGTAATTTTCCCTAGATATGCTCAATCATAGAATCTTAATTCGTGAACTGGGTGTTCTAAGATCATCTTATCTTATGGCCAACACTACCCAAATGTGGGGTCGTGGAGAGAACGCGAACGGTTTTGTGCTCACAATCTGCAATCTAATCGCATCGTCTTCGTCTGCCCATTTGACAATTAGTTATATTAAGGCTGACGAAAATTCATAGTTGGGCTCATCGATGCGGACTTCACATATGTTCGACAGGTTAGACAAAATCCGCACGACCTCAAACAGCCGCGACCACATTCGACAAGATCGCAACCGCGACAGGTTCGAGCGGCAGCCGGTCGCCTGAAAAGTTGATCCGTCGGCCACCTAATCAACCCCCTTCTAATATAACAAAAAAAAAACAATAATAGTAAGATTTTTTTTTTATATACTGTTTAGGCATTTTCTATGGACACATGTGAAAGGTACTTCAAGGTCCGCCTCAAGCCCGATATTTTAAAATTATCGAGTGGGGGGCGATATATTCAAACCTAGGAAGAAGGAAAATAGTCGGTTCCGCATCGATTAAATATAAATAACCGAATCAAGAACGCATTAATATAGTCAAATCTAGGGGGGGCAACAATGGAAACAAACAAGAGACAACTAGGATCCTGCAGATGAGAAAGTTCTAATCTCCAATGGCTGATCAAGGAGAAAATATTGGGTACAGATCGAGCATTGCTGATCTGGTCCCCATATCCATTTATCTTGCGCCACGTGTTCCGAGCGGGTCCCACCAGGTAGAAAAAGGAAAACTCTCGTCTCTCTTCTCACGGTGACGGTCTCCGTCTCCCTCTCTCTTTCTTTCTCTCTCTTCATCCTCTTCTCTCTCTCCGCTTCTTCTTCGACCTTGAGCCCGAGCCTTTGCCAGGGGCGGCTGGAGTCGGCTTCTTCGTCCCTAACTGAAACTCCAGGTCGCTCTCGTTCTCCATCGGCGTCAAGGAGTCGGCCTCTTCGTCCCTAGCCGAAACTCCAAGTCTCTATCTTTCTCCATCGGCGTCAAGTTCAGGTTTAGCCACAAGACCCTCCGCCTATTTGACTTCTTCACCACCGGCACCTGCGCTGGCGACACCACGAAGGAGGAGGCCCCACCGCTGCCTCCCCCTTGCTGGCCGCGGCTCGGTGCCTCCTCATGTGGCCCGCAAGGGCCTGCCCGATCGCGAACTCCAGGCTGCAGATCGAGCACTAGTGCGTCTTCGACTTCGCCGACGATGTCGACGACCACTGCGGCTGCGCTGCCTCGTCGTCGGACGCCAGCCTCGGCTTCTTGTGGCTCGCGCTGTGCCGTCCGAGGGCCTAGAATGGCGAGAACTGCTGGTTGCAGGTCCTGCACTCGAAGACCCGGCTCGGGAGCGAACTGTTGACGACAGTGGCGGAGGCTCGGGCGAAGAAGGAGGGTCAGGGACAGGCGGACGAGAGAGAGGAGGGTGAAGAGAGAGAGAGAGGGAGACGGAGATCGTCACCGTGAGAAGAGGGAGGAGAGTTTTGCCTTTTTTTAACTATGGGGCCCGCTTTGGACATGTGGCGCAAGGTGAGTGGATAAGGGGACCAGATCAGCAATGCCTGATCAAGACCGTAGCCTAGTCTGTCAAAACAACTGTTATCCGGATACTCAATTCTTAAATTATGCTTCTCTTTGGGAAGAGCACTCCATGAAAAAGAAAAAAAAATGATTTAAATTTTTTTCTATTTTCTTTTATTTGGTGAAATGTGAATGAAAAGTTTTCTTGGTATTTGGATCACATGTGACTTTATTTAAGGCGAATTTTTTTATTTGAATTTATAAATAAATTTTAATTTTTACACAATTTTATTTTTTTATTTTATTTTATTTTTATCTTTTTTTTTCTTCCTCTGTTGGCTAACAAAGAATTAAATAATACAAATACGAATATTTAAAATAAAATAATATTAAAAAATTAGAGATGAAAATTTTTAAAAAGTGTTTTTAGTGCTCCTAATTTTATGCATTAATTTCCTGTTATATGAGAAGTATTTTTTATTGAATAAGTCATTTTCGATAAATGTGAATCAAATGGACGAAAGTCCGAAAAATCATTTTTTTAGAGAATACTTTCACTCAAACAAAAGCTACCCTGATAAATCTTCTTCCTCTGAGAGAGAGAGAGAGAGAGAGAGAGAGAGAGAGAATCTTAGCCCTTTGAATTCTTACACGACCATAATGGGAAACTGCGCCATCTTGTTCAAAAGGGAAAATTCTCTTGTACGGATCGAGTGCCGTGCCCTCCCGTGCCCTCTGTGTTCCATCCGAACTATTCATGTTCACCCTTCGTGTCAACTGTCAAGCGCGAGAATAGCCATAAGCAAAAGCCTTGATTCCAACCCTCTTAATCTTTCCTAGGATACCATACCAAGATCAATGGCCGGTTTCCGAAAAATCGAGCGATCTGGAAAACGGGTTGATCATGTATAAATACGTGCGAACACGCTTTAAAAAAAAAAATGCAACGAGTAAGCTATACGGAGATCGCGATCAAGCGGATTATACATTTCTTTGCAAACATCTTTGTTGTACAATTCATTTTGATGTCTCTGATCCTCTCTGCCCGCCTTTTACCTCCGCCGCCGTGGGGGCGGCGGTGGTCGTCATCCCATCATTCAAAGCCATTTCCATCTCAGCCGCCTTTGCCTCCTCCCTGAACTTCTTGTAAATATCACTCCTGTAAAACTTCCTCGTCCTCACGACCAAAATGAACGACACCAATGCGCCGAACAAGGTCGCAAACGTTATTATGAGGAACGCCAACTGATAACACTTGACCCCGGTGCAGTTCAATTCTTCGCCGTGCTTTCGGACGAGCCCCAGTGCGGCCATCTGTTTCTTGGCTTCTTTGTCGTACAGATGACCGGCCAATCGCACGTTGAGCAGGTACCCTCCGATGGGGCTCGCCACGGAGCCGAAGTTGTAGAGAGTCGAATAGTACTTTAGCCCGAAGATTTCGGATATGATCGCGAAGAGCAATGGCCACTGCGCACCGAAGCAGAAACCGATGATGATGGACGCGAAGTAGAGGCCGTTGGGGACATTGAAGGCAATCAGGAGGTGGCCAGCACATGAGACGACGAGGATGATCGTGAGCATCAGCGTGCGCGGGAATTTGTACCGTTTCAGGAGGATCTCGGAGACGAAGCCGGCGACGACGCGTCCGAGGTAGTTCCATATGCTGACTAGGGAGACGAACGTGCTTGTGCTCCGCGTGGGGTAGCCAAGTGAGGACCCGATCTGGCCCAGGTTGTCGATGGCCGTCAACGTCCCCCCGACGCCACAGATGGTGGCCAAGAAGAGGATCAACATATCTATGCTAAAGAGAGCTTGGAGTATGGTGTAGTCTTCGCCTCTGTCCGGTGGCCTGAACGCCGTTCTCCAGCAAGAGGGTTGCTTTTCAATCTGTTCTCCACCGTTCAAGACGGGGGTAGGGGGTGCTGTCTCCTGGGGAGGCGGCGGCGGAGGGAGGGATGCTTCCGGGTTCGGCTTCTCGGTGGTGATCTCGATCGGGGACGGGCCATTGAGGGCTTCTCTCTTCTGTTCCCACAGTTTGTATTCCTCGATGACGACGATGGCGACCGGCAGGAAGAGCAAGAAGAGGACGCCGGCAGCGGAGATACCATACTCGGGGCGCGTGAAGTTATTGAAGCGCTTCTCGATGATGATCATGATCATGAGGAAGGTGGCCAGGCCGAGGGAGATGTAGAGGAACCTGTAGAAGACCTTGACCTCGTTGGGCTGGCGGATCACCTTCATGATCCGGATGGTGCGGAGGAAGGCAAACGATATGGCAGCCGGCAGATAGCCGATGAGGAGGATCAAGGCACTGGTGTGGTCATGGTATAACGCATAGTATATTTGCGTGATGATCGCGCCGCTCAGGCCGACATACCTAGCCAAAAAAAAGTAAAGAGAAATTGAGCGATCATCCGAAATTCCGCGACTCATTAGAGAATGCAAATTGCATGATTCTGTTGACTGTATTAGTTGAATGTACGCAAAAAAAAAAAAAAAAGATGCATGCAATTGAAACAAGAAAATTCACAAACAAGACACATCGAGTGAATTAATATTATAAATCATAACTTTAGTTAATAATCTTGCAGGATCATGAGCTGGTCTTCTGTCTTGACCAGCAGGTCGCAAGGAAGTGTCTGTTCACGTATCATTTTCACACATGAAAATCAGTTTTTTATTTTAAATTTGTCTTGGATCCGGTCGTCCAATTATTGAGCTAATCGTGAAATGAACGAATGAAACGAACGTGACCCAACAAAATCAATACGTGACAATGAGAGATTTCGGGTAGGCCTACCCCTTGAGGATCCCCAGCACGACCCCCCGGCTCTCCGGGAAGTTCTTGACGCAGGTGACGAGCGCACCGGTGTTGGCGAAAGCCTGCGAGTTGGCGCCGACGCATATGTAGAGGCACATCTGCCACACCTGAGGCTTAGCGATCCGCTTGGTCACGGAGAGCCAGATCATGAAGTAGCCGAAGAAGTTGAGGACCGCCCCCATGGAGAGCACCACCCACGGCGGCGTCACCTCGTTGATGAGCCCCGAGAGGACCCCGACGTTGGCCCCGAGGTCCTTGAAGAAGCTCAACAGGTTGAGGGTGCTCTGGTCGTAGTGGAGGGAATCCTTGATTTCCTGCGAGTAGAGCCCGAACATGTAGGTCGCCCCCGAGGCCGACATGACCAGCAAGCACGCGAACACCATGAACCACCGCCCCATGACGACCTGCACCGCCAGGTGCCTCACGTCCGAGAGGCCGGCGAGGCCTCCGCGCCCGCCGGGGGAGCTTGCGACCACCATTGCGTAGTGTGTCCTGGCTTTCTCCCTCTTTCTCTCGCTCTCTTTCTTGGGGTGAGAGGGGAAGTTACCTGGACGTGAAGTATGGTTAGGAATTTATAGCATTAGATCTGGAAAAACAAAGAGAAGTGTGATGAGACGAAATGCTTGCGCGTACAATTTTAGGGATAGAGAGGGAGAGAGAGAGAGAGTGGGGGTGGGGGTGGGACCACACTTCCACGAGGACTTCAGAGTTGACTTTGCGAAACAAAATCGGAAAATATTTTCTTAAATTTTTTTTATCCTCTTTGAAATTGTTCAAGCATAAAGAAATTATTGATAATACTCAAGAACAACGCGAAAGAGATAAAATGGGAAATTTTTTGTATAATTCGATGTATCTAGAAAAGAGTACATGGAATTTATTTGTACACATAATTAGAAGACTAACTAAAGAAATAATACGAAGATAATATAGAAAAATAATCAATCAAGGGCATGCGCTATGATATACGCATAATCGTGAAAGATATGCCGAACCTACTAAATACCATAATATTGCTAACAAAGACGATAAATTTTTTTGCCGACTGATTATTTCGACCGATACAACCAGTCATTTTCAACAAAATGCTCTTCATATCAATCATTTATCGCAAAACGATTTAAGGAATACGCCAAAGGGTATGTTAGCAAGAACATTGGATGATCTCTCTTTGATCTCGTCCGCGTGAAATCAATTATGGGTTTCGATCTGATTTATTATTATTTTTTAAGTGATGATAATCCGGCACACGTGGCAATCATACACAGTCGAGGAGGAAATAAGTACATGGGATAGCTTGATTCACATGCTATTTGGTTATGCATATCTATCTATATTTGTGTCACCCACCATGTGTATGGATGGATAATTATGTATGGATATCGTATCGTGACTTTGATTCCCAGGGGATATTTTAGCCGATTTTTTTTTTTCAACTCGAGTCGCAAGTTTTTTTTTTCCTCTTTTCGGTACTCGAAATTAGCAAGATTTGAAAGGTCCATTCCTCCCGACGACTTGTTATGTTATAACATTCGCAAGATTAGAAAATTTTAGCTTGACCGTGTTGTGTGGTGTGGCATCACGGCACGTGTTGTGTCACCCGTGTCATCCTCGTAGAAGAAGGCTGTTCACATCGGCTCTGAAAGAGTTGTCTGAAAAGTCCTGGACATATCCTAAGGCGGTTGATTCGATCTTAAAATTTTCGACGGTTTGTCGATTCAGTCTTAAATATTTCAGTTGTGCCAAATCAGTCCTAAAACTTTTAACAATTCTACAGCACAGTGTTTTCGGACAAGTGCCCAAATAATAGGTATATGACTAAATTGACAAAAAAAAATCGTCAAAATATTTAAGATTAAGTTGGCATAATTCAAAAGGTTCGGAATTAAATTCAACGTGATCGAGTACATTTAGATTTTTTTTTTTTGGACAATTGTGCCCACCAGCTTTTGATTGGAAAAACTATGACAAGGAGGGTGTTGATGGAGTGCTTTCGAGTAAAAAAAAGAGAGAGAAGAAAATGGCCTGAAAATTTTGTCTGTTTTCTAAGTTATTTTTGTTGGGTCGGTAAGAATGAATCGGTCGTTTTCGGGAAAAGAGGAAAGCTTCCAAGTCTAAACAGAAAGAGGCGGGTAATTAGTTATGGAAACCTTTTGCTAATTCAGCTTAATTAGATGTCTAAAGGCAAATGATTTAGATTGGACATCTACATTGTGAGGAGATAAGCTGCTCCTATCACTGATTAGTGATTGGGATGGATGACAGGCATTCCCCTTACTCCTCACTTTTTTTTTTTTTTTTTTGTGCCCGAGTGCGAAATGGAAGAACACGTACAAGGAGGCCAAAGTTAAGGAATGCAACCGAAAATGGACAATATTGAATTATTGATTAGGGTTTCCTCTTCAGAAGAGAGGGAGGGGGAGAGAGCGGGGAGGGTGCGAGACCTTCGTATTTTGAGCCGTGGAGTCAGGATCTCGGTTTCGAGTCTATCAGGTCATGTTAAACGAGGGATCGAACCGGCCCCGGCACAGTTGCTGCGTCGCCCCTCGCATAAGGGTAACGAGCGCATCGAGTACGAACTGCAAAAATCGAAATCGATGGAGGGGAGTTGAATTCGGGCAATCGACCTAATTCTAGCAGCTGCATTACGACACTTGTCGTGGTTGAATGGGTGGGTGTGACCACTGGGGATGTATGTTATGTCGATTGGTGCGTTTATGCTTTTTGTTGGCTTTTGACCCCACGAGCTGGATTGATTTTGGATGGCATCTTCAATGCCGGAATGAGACCGTCTTTAGTGACCACATGCGAGAGAAACTTTTGAGAAAGATGACAAACTTGTTGCTTGCTTGCTTTAATTGATTGAGAAATTAAAGCTCGGTGGGAGTCAATTTGCTATGCTTGTGTGCAAAGGTCACTCCTCTCGTGGAAATTTCGTCGATTGCGGATCCCCTTTTGGCCCTCTACGCTTTGCTTGAAAACCGAACCGAACCGAATCGGGGGAGAGCGGTGAATCTCGATCCCGGACTTGATGGTACAACTCTAATTGGACCAACGGAGAAGTTAGTCCGGTGCACGAAAGCGAACCCCAAATGCCCCGTTTGCACGGAACGTATGAAATGAAAAACTTCAACGATAAGTCTATTCGGACTATCGGGGCAGAGGATGTCTACGTCAAATGTCAAATGCCTACGTACGCTTTTCTTGTGACGATGAAGCTCCCTTTTAGGCTGCGTATGGTAACTCTCTGGGGAAACTGTTTCTGTTCGAAAAGTGTTTCGGGAACACTTTTGGAACAGAAACGCGTATGGTTCAAAAATGTTTCGGAATACTTTTGTACCGAGAAACACTTTTGAAGAAACAAAAAAAAACTTACTTCTGAGTTTTGGAACATTTTTTGAACCACCACCTATAGCCGCCGACGCGGCCACCACCCACCGGCCGCCGGCGGAAAAAAATGTTTTTTTTTTACTTACCAAACGCATTTTTTTCCAAAAAATCATAGTCGGGAACAAAAATACAAAAAATTATTTCTGTTCAAAAAATGCTCCAATGAACAGAAATATTACCATACGCAGCTTTAGCCGCTCGATATCGAGCCGGCGAAACATCTTAGCTCGATAAGATGAGTAAGATTCTGGCAAAAAAAAAAAAAGATGAGTAAGATGCAAACCGAAACCCTCGGTAATTGGCCCTTTTATGATGGTGTTTGGACTCCATAGGGGAATAAACCATTGTCTTGCAATCTAATCCATATGCACATTTCTATGTTTAGTCACTAATGGAATCTTGCAGTGTGTATACTCGTACACTGTACGAGTCGTACTTTTGGTTTCTCGTCTTTTTTTCTTTTTCTTTTTCTTTTTCTTTTTTGGTTTCTCGTCTTTATTGGGAGTCGGAAAAAGTGAGCTGTAAGTTGACCTGCTATCAACTTCGTAAATCTGTCTTATCATCTTCCCTCCAAATTCCAAAGTAAAAGGTAATTAATACGGAAATTACGGAAAGATCACGGTGCGATTCTACATGTTGATATTTTGAATATACTTTCGAAAATCCTTTAAGCATTTCAAGGTCGAATAAAAGTCAAAGCTCTGTAAAATCGTAAAAAAGTTCAAAGCTTTCAAACGAGGAGCTTGTAAATGGGGGAGAATATTACCAAAAGCACCTTTTCATTAATTTTCATTACCGAAAAGGTGAACATTACTAGTATCAACAAATCCTAAAGAGGTTGAGGGCTTAGAAAGCCAATTAGGGGGGGGAGAGATCTGAACCTATGAGCCTTCGCAATTCAGTCCGCACATCAATTTGCTTCGCCGGGAGAATAAATTACTTAAGACCTCCATTAGTTGGGCCAGCAAAGCAATGCAGTCTTCCGCTGCTACATATATCTGTCTTCAACTTATTGTTATAGTAATCAAGAGTCAATGATAAGTGTAAATTCTTGCTCTTTGTTCTTTGATTTATGTTCCGATTCAAGGAATGTTTCTTGTTAAATTTATTGAACCCCACGAAAGGTTTCCAAGTGAGTTCAGGAACTAGTGAGTGGTTTTCGATAGCCAATTTGTGAAACTGGCCCTTCGTGGATAGTTCCCAATGCCACGCCGATTCCATAATGGGAGCCGACCTACCCCGAAAACATCATTTCTAATTTAAGTCGCTCCATTAAGTTTAACTTGGCGCAAGAAAAGGCACTCAAAATTGTTAGTCAATGATAATAATATCCAAAGTATGTTGTCATCACACGTGAATTACATCCCAAAGCAGGGCATCGACACTTCTTACATTTTGCTTTCTGGGAATATTATAATTTCAACTAGAGGTGAGCAGCCTCAAGTTCCACCTGGAATCTTAAACCTCCTGTCGGAATATTTTTTTCATTTTTTTGGAACCTTAAACCTACTTGTTATACCCTGAAACCCGAAACCTATCCTACCACAGGTTTCAGGGTACCCGAGAACCTACTAATTTTTTCTTTAAATTTTTTCATTTTTTGTTAAGCAAAATGAGAGTGAATCCAATAATTATTAAAGGGTCTGTAACAGCTGATTGTGAAATCATGAGATCTTAACAACTGCTAAATTATTTAGAAAAATATCATCCCCAGTAAATAGCGACCCCAAAAAAGACCATAATGCAAGATCATTTAAACAAGTCCCGGATATTATAAGCCATATACAAATACAAATTTACTATTTTTTTTTTGGTAAGGAAAATTTACTAGTTTATAGTGTCTATAATAATTGTAATCTGATTTCAGTCGACAATACAAAAATTAACACGTAGGATAAAATAAAAAATAAGGAGTTCAAAACATGTGACGCAAAATCTAAACCGTAGAATTTCAATCCTCGATCATTCACCAAAACTTGCTACAAAAATTGCTTCTTCTAGGGTTTCTTTTCCACGGTTCGCGGTTCTCGATTCCGATCGCAGCTTCGGTGTTCGAATCCCTTCGAGATTCGGGAAACCGCAAGTTCCTAAAATAATGTGAACCGAAAATTGGACCTTTATCTCTCTAGAACCTGGAACTGAATTGGGAACCGCCGGTCCGGTTCTGCCCTTCTCCCCCTAATGTCAACATGCACACAAAATAAATTCATTCAATATCATTGCCCCATCTCAAAAAATTGAAAAAAAAAACACATTAATTTAATGATCCTTCAAGATTCACTTGCCTCTAGGGCAGGTCATCGCAGTTTGCATCTGGGGCCTGCAAATTAATTTGGTTGGTCATAGACAAATACAGAAAAAGGAAAATTGGAGGTATGTCGATAGATGTTTTTTTTTTTTTTTTTGAATATGTCGATAGATGTTATAATCTATATAAATAAAGATATTTAAGACATTAGAAAATGACTATCACACTTATTTTGACTCGGGGAGTCTCCTCTCCCTGGCAAGTTGCAAGAGAATATTCTGTGCCTCACGCTGCTACGTGGGTCCCCCACCCCCAATTTTTTATTTTTTTTGGTCGAACCCCGCCCCCAATTAGATCGGCGATCTTACCGTTGACATCTATATTTCCGTGCGCAGTATGGGACCCACTGATCAATTATCATTACATGGTATCCTCATACGTCATGTCGCTATTGTTATTGGTAGGGGACCTAGGGCTAGGGGTGAGCAAATGAGATCACCGGAAACAGGATTGTCTGGACCGGACCGGGATCGGTGGTCCGGTTCCCAATTCTAGAGGCGTACGGTCCGGTTCACAGTTCCAAGGATATAGGGCCGGACCGGTCAATTTTTTTTAAAATTTTTTAAAAGCAACTCTAATTATTGGCAAGTAAGCTTCATAACAAATTGTAGAGGACCAATCTTCATCTATCAAAGATGAATACTCCCACATATTCACACATATACAAGTAAATTTTATTGTAAACAAAATTCTGAGCAAAAAATATTGGAATGAAAAGAAAATAAAAAGAAACTTTTCAAGTCTAAGATTCGTAGAAATTTGTCATATTCGGTCCTTGGAACCGCCCGGGAACCAGACCGGACCGACGGTCTAGTCCGGTTCTCGATCCCGGGGGTGGCAGATTGACGTAGAGAGAAGCGATATTGGAAAACAATTCCAAAGAATACTCAAAGCTTGATTGAATGATAATGTATCAATTACAAAGATGGACGTCCTATATATAGAGATATGACTCTTTTAGGCATCAGAATAAGTAAAGATAAACATTATCAAAATCGTATATATCATATCCTAATAGAATTCTAATCAAAGATAACAAAATTACGAAATATTCGAAATTGCCTAAAACAGAAAACTGCCTGAAAAGTGGTCTAAACGATCCCGAAATGCCGAAATCCATAGTATCTCATGGAAAAGCGATGATTTTGAATCAGACGGCCGTTTCGCTTCAACCGACCAATTTTGAGCGCGATCCAAGATCGTTTGATCCAAGATCCGAAATTACCAGCGAAGTCGCGCCTGCTTTTGATGATCCAATTTGGTGAGATAATTGCATGCCAATTGTTCTACATCACAGGTTCGGTCCACAGTTCTGGAAAATAGGAACCGAGACTATCGATCCGGTTCTCGGTTCCCGATTTTTTAGAAGAATCGGACCAGACCGGACCGGGAACCAATCACCCTAAGTTATTAGGCTCGCGAGTTTTCTAGTATCTATTTTTTTTTTTAATTTCTGACGTTGTCTATTGCCTTAAATTGTCCACATTATTTCTCGTGGATCCCATTTTTAATTTAAGATTATTTCTTTTTTCCCCCTCTTCCTTTTGCTTGGTTTCAATTTCACGAAAAAAACCAAAACTACATATGCCCCCTCTCGGACAGCAAACACCGAGGTCAGATGTTGGGCCCACAACTGATTTTAAGATTAATTATTTATAATTTTTTTCCCCTTTCGTTCCGTTTTTCTTCTCATTTAGGACGAAACTGGCGTCCCGCTTTTAACAGCAATAGTTTATTCGTTAAACAACTAATTAGGGCACCAAATAATTATATGGAATATTATCTTAAATGAAGAGCGGGATCCAGAAGGGATAATATGGTCAGTTCAATGTGGTGTACGCGGTGTCAGAAGCCAAAAATAAGCACCAATAGTCTTTGTATTGTTATGACAATTACACAAATAATTTGAATTTTGACCAAATATGCAATGTCGTCCCTGGAATTTTGGTAAATAATAAACCTAGCCCTAGATTATATAAAAAAAAATTGATATTTTTTGGTAACTTGAATTGATAAAAAGACTATATTTAACATTTTCATATAGTTTAGGGAATAAATTGAACATTTACTAAATGTTCAGGGACCACATTAAATAAATCAAAAGTTCATGCACGATATTGCACATTAAGATAAAGTTTAGAGAAAATTAGTGTCATTTTTCCTTATTATTGTTTGCCGTTATCGCCGCTACTGTTATTATTATCCGTTTCACAGAAGACGCGAGTATTATCGCCTTCCGTAACTAGAGTATTGTTAATTTTCATTGTGCCCCATTAAAACGACACCAAATTAAAGAGAATATCAATGTTTACATGTTAGTCACGACATATATTAACATATCTATAACGTCATGTTCCAACTATAATGACACGTTCAACCCATCTTTCTTGACCATTATTTTATGAAAATTATACTTTCTCAAGTCATTCGAGGGAAGAACACTTTGACTTTTTCCGATTGATTGAACCAATTGAAGAGCAATCGTTCCTTCCCTCTCATTTTCACGAGCATCACGCCATCAACATCGATTCTTTATATTACAGGGCAGAAAAAAATTCGGATAAACCTCGAGCCCATGAATCAGCTTGTGTTGATCAATATTATCCCAAATTGATGACAATCCAACGTTCCTAACCAATCTATTAGGTGCCCATATTCGTCGACGAGAGTAGGTCGGAGACCATACTTATCACGTAATCACATTGGTAGTCAATTCTACAATGCCGTTCATATGACAAGAAATCCCGTGATTTTAATAAATGAACTGGTATGTTTCCGTTGGACGTACATTTATTATTTCCTCTATGTGCACGTCGCAATTTATAAAAGTGCATGACATACTCGTTGTTAGTATACATATGTTGATCAATAAATGATGTGTCCAATTTCATGCGTTTTACCCCTACAGAGAGCCTTCCTTGGTCGAGGACTCTCTTGTGACAAGTCCCATTTAATTGTGAAAACTAAGTAAAGACGTGCTGTGAATGGCTCAGATTGAGAGTTGACGTAGTTTTATTTATTGCACGAGGAATAATTATATCGCACTACACATCTGCCATTGCTAGCATGGCACGTATGCGGGGAAGATTACCGGAAAAAAAAAATCACAAACTTATTGTATTCGTGTCAATTCAGTTCTAAACTTTTCAATTGTGCTAAATTAGTCCTAAACATATTCACGTTCTGCCAATATAATCCATACGAACAAATTTGACTGGAAATCGCTGACGTGAATGTCGGCCGTCTTACGATGAGAACACTAAATAATAATGCTAATGCTATTATTACGAATAGTTGACCCGCAAACCAATCAATGACATTGAGAAAACTAAATAATGCTTATTCCATGTGCTTGAAGTAGGTTCCGTAGATACTACCTAGGAACCTTGTTCTTCCACTACAGCTGTACTAGGAGCATACAACGAATGGTCAACCATCCAACATCAGTTTCCACGCCTTAAAACTCGATCATCGATTTATGAAGATAAAATTTGTTATTGAGAAAAGCACAATACGAGGTAGAGAATCATCCCATATTTGTACATAATGAACTCGAGACCGACCCGATTGAACCAAATCTCGAATACTTGAGCGGCGACATGCAAGTAATGAGTCTCAGACTTAAGTAAGTCTTCAAATTCTACGATCGACTTGCGTTGTTTGTGTTGTTGGTTGATAATCGATGTTTCCCACGTGCAATGGACTAAATCCTGGGGTGGTGGGCGTACAAGGCAAATGCCACAGGGTAAACCCCCAAGACGCAACCGGTGAGAGTCAAATTTGGGACCTCATCAGTTTAATTGTCTAAGGTCCAAAGATCACTCCAGCTCAGCCAACTCCCCATTGGCACGCGCATTGTTTGTGTTTATCCAAGGGACAAACACTAAAGATGCTACAATCACCCGGTAGGTGACATGGCACTCTATTTTGATGGGTCTATTTGAAAAGCCAATGGGAATGCGTCGCAGTACTTAAGGCTCGGTTCGTCCCGCGTAAAATGAATATGAACTGGAATTTCTTTTTTTCCAAAAAAAATTAGTCAATGAAAAATATTTTCGTTATTGACAATCGATTTATGTCTAAATATTTCCATGGACGATGAAAATGTGAAAATAAATTCTGTTCATTTATTTCTACGAGAGATATAAACAGTCGTTTTCAAGAAAATATTATTCGTCATTCATTTTTTACAAAGTAAATGGAATCTAAATAAACAAATTTAAGGAATCTGAGTCTTGGCATTATTGCTTGCGGAGCTAAGTTTTAGGGGGTGCATGATTGTCTTTCTATTTCTCTGTTTTTTAGTTTTTTTGTTCCAGGGAATAGCTTTGGAATAGAAATGCGTTTGACAGCGCAAAGTAATTTTTTTTATTTCCGGGCTAGTTTTTTGGCCGAGAAATAGATTTGGCTGAGATTTGAGAAATAGAAAAAAGTAGTTTTTTTTTGTTTCTGAAACAGATTTGAGAAATAAAAAAAAAATTGCCGCCCGCCACCGCAATCGCCAGTCGCCGGCGGCCGCCGCCGGTCGTCGGTGGCCACCGCCGGTCGCCGGCCGCCGCCGCCGCCGGTCCCCGGGGGCCACCGCCGGTCGTCGGTGGCCACCGCCGGTCGCCGGCCGCCGCCGCCGCCGATCCCCGGGGGCCACCGTCGGTCGCCGCCGCCGGTCGCCGGTTGCCGCCTCCGGCGCGGCCGCCGCCGCCGGTCGCCGGAAATAGAAATTTTATGCTATTATCAAACGAATTTATTTTTGGGAAATAGAAAAATTATATTGTTGTCAAACGCGATTTTTGGTTGAGAAATTCGTCTAGGAAATAGAAATCGAAAAATCTATTTCTTGCTAGAAACATAGTCCTGAAAGAGAATGACAATCATGCACCCCCTTAATGTCGTCTTCTTCACGGGATCTGCCCATCTCTCTCTCTCTCTCTCTCTCTTGAATAGTCTATGGAGCGAGAGCCGTCGTCAATGGTTGCGCACCATGTCTGGCGACATCCATTGGGGACCAATCGCTTCAATTTGGACTTGTGTCCGTGTCCTACTCTGCCACGCGAGATCTCATGCTCTTCAAGACAAACATCAATCCACTTGCGGAAGCTGAATCTTCAAAAGCTTCGGCAGAATATGAACGAGGAAAAGTACCCCCCCAAAAAAAAAAATGCCACAAAGCAATCGCGTCAATATCAATTCAGTAATTGACAATATATATATATATATATATATATATATATATATATATATATATATATATATATATATATATATATATATATATCAATTCAGTTATACACCTTTCAATTGGATCACTTTAGTCCAAATCCCGTCCATTTTCTGTGCCAATTGAGTTTATCCTACTAATTTTGACAAGAATTTACTGAGATCACCTTGAGGGCCGGCAAAGGCTCGTGGGCCCTCGCCACATCTGGGTCGGGGGAGGGCATTCAGCCCTTTTAGTACGGGCGAAGGTCGGACGACAACCCTTGACGATCCTCAATCCAATATATATATATATATATATATAGGAATAAAAGCGCTTTTTAGTAATGTTCTTCTCGGCGTCGGCGAGCCACGTAAGATGGCAGGCATCCGCGTTACCGATTTCCAACTAAAATTGATCGAACTGGCTCAGTTGGGAAAGCATGAAATGTTTAGGATTGAATTTACCAATTGAAATGTATAGAACCGAACTGACCCCGATGCCGATACAACAAGTTTTTGACTTTTTTTCTTGTTCTTTCTTTTTGTACTTTCATAAATATGAACCGCGGTCGGTAAGCACGAGTAAGACCGAGTGGTCTCATCTAATCCAACTCTTTCTCTCTTTTCCTTCCGCTGAACAATCGCCTCCCCAGTCAACGACCGGAAACCTCCGGCGGCTATTTAAATACTACGTTGTTGAATTTCGCTATCGCGAGAAAGAAGGCGGGTCAAGAAAATTCATCATATTCCACGTACCAAATGCTCCATAAGTCAAGCTTCGCCCTCTATTATTATTATTATTATTATTATTATTATTATTTTCCTTTCTTTCTCTTTTCCCGCAGTTTTAATCGAGGAGTCAGACACCAAAGTCAACCCCACGTGGGTGCTGCCGTTCTGAGAAGTAATCAATAGTCAAAGGTTGACTAGTATGATTTCACACCCTCTTGAGAAAATTGCGTATACGCATAAGCAAATCCCTGAAAATAATTTTCCACGAACCCGAAGATGACGCTAATATTCTTGAGTGAGGATTGCGTTTCGAGCGGGGTATGCCTTTGTTTTTATTCGCCGTCCCCGAACCGGCGTGCCGACACGTGGACATCGTTTTTGGATTGGATTTCTTATTTTTTTTTGGGAGCATTTGGTGGAGATGTTGGACCAGATTCTTGGAAATCCAATAAAATGGGAAAATGCATGTGTTAAATTCCTTTTTAAAGATACCTGATGTGGTCGGCTTTTGATAAAATTATCACATTTATATATAAATAAAAAAAATAGAGTATTTGTTTGGATTTTTCAAGTTGTAACCAATATCTAATTTTGTTGTCCAATGTCGACTGAACTATTTAGCATCATTAATCACGTCGATGATGATGAAATCATTTCTAGAAGTTCAACGCGCGACTTTCTCCGCCCATTAATTATTTGATGTGCGAATTTTTGACGAAACTCGTGTTTACGTTTTATAGGTTTAGAAAGCATTTGGTGTACATCTAATCTAGGAGAATCGTGGCATCATAGCTAGTGGGACCAAAACAAACCAACCCCCCCTCCCAAGTAGATTCTCGATGTATAAATCAGCTGATTTTTTTTTTTTTTGAAGTTTTCAGTTATGCCGCGAGGTTTTAGAAAAGCCACAAATCAAGTCTCGAGCTCGCCGCCGGCGAAATTTAGGTGCCAAAAACGACGCGTCGTGAATGGCCAAACACCCCACTTGGGCTTTCCGACTTTTGGACTCCGCCGATGGCGAGCTCGAGACCAGGTTAAATTCTTTTTCGAAACCTTAAGTCCTCAATTGAACTCAAGGGGGATATTGGCATCGACAAGAAAGAGGGAATGATTGGAAAAGCTAAGGGATTGTAAAGAGAGAAAACCTTCTTCATTCCATTGGCATGTCATGTGATCTTTCCTCCTCAGCCTTCATCGTCCGTTCGAGCCATAACCAAGCCACGAGACAAAGGACGAGTACTTCATTCAATTCCACGTCTAAAACTCAAAACTCAGGTTAAGACATTCCTCAATTTGAACCATTTAAAAGCGAAATTTTCGAGTTACGTTATTAACTGCCTCGACACGAGATCTATTGGTATAAATGGTTTTCCCCCCTACTTAAGTCCGCTAAACCAGCAACATATGTTGGGAAATTCCACTCGCCGTTTGAAAATTATTATTTTCAAGCATTAGGAAGTCCACTTGCCATTTTATAGATAATCTGCACCTATTTGCTTATGATATACAATGATTATTTTCGAGAAAATATAATCCCCTCATATGCCTAAGGTTTCATTTTAGTCGGGTCGACGACTTGAGATTCAAAAAAAGAAGAAGAAGGCACAATCAGGTTTCAAAGCTCGTTGTCCATGGAATTCACGCGTCGAGACCAACACGCCATAGATGACCAAGATATGATAAAATGGTAATGTCGTCCACATGCTGTCGTTGGGATAAAACGGAACAACTTTGATCGGAAATGACGAAATTGTCTCCGATACAAAATGTCAAAAATTTGGTTGTGATTTCATTGCGAGTGGTAGTTTGCCTCCACATAAGCCGACACAAGGTTAAATTTTCAACCGCCAAGGGTCATTTTCTATCCTCTTTCCATCCACCTTATTATACATCTTCTAGGGTTTTCAAAGTGCATCAACATCGATTATCTTTCGAAGGGCATAATTGGACGTTTGAAATACGATCTTATGGCGTGTTTATTGAATAGATCTCAAAGATTGATCTAATACAAAATCAAGATGGCAACAAAAGATTGAAATAAGCAATGCCTCGCCGGCTTTCAGCCTCGAACTTGCAATTCCATAAAGCTTCCATTATCCCTTCCCAAACCAAAGATGAATCTTTCAATTCATTTGGCTCTCACGCCCAATTACTCATGTAAAATTCTCACCAACAACTGATGAAGGCATGTGCCGGTCTCCACCAGATTCTGGTTCTGGATAACCACTTCCATTATTCTACAAAGTTTAGCCAAATTCGATAGAAAAGTACATGAATACCAATTTTCAAAATTTATTCCAATTAGATTATCTAAATTAAGCCAAAGATGAAAACTAATTTCATCGATACTATTTTTTGGAAATGTTAATGAGTGATTCTCCTTGTCTGTGGCACTCAATGGATCTTTGGTTGCATAAGTATGATCCAGCGATGGCAAGTTCGCTTGCATCTAGATTCGGCAGAAGCTCCGGTCACAAGGCGCGAACTTCGCTAACACGGGCAATTTTTAATAATATTGAATTTTTATTTATTTCTTTCTTTTATTTTTCCATTTTTAAACGATCTAATTACGGGTCTTCCTTTGGTGCGAAAATGGAGTTAACGGACATTAGATGAAAAAGTTATGCTTGATCAAAAGTTTAGCCAAATTTGATGGAAAAAATATATATGCTAATACCTTTTTTTTTCAATTTGTTTTGATTAGATGATTTAAGATGTCCGACCTCGTGAAATTTAGAGTTTTAAGTTATCTAACGGATTTTTAACAGGGAAAATATCATGACCGACCTTTGATTCAAGTCTTGGAAATTCGCATTGCCGGCACTCTTTTTTAGCCAAATTAGTAAAAAACACATAATATCGTTTTTTTTTTCAAAATTTATTCAATTAGATCATTTAAAATATCTGAACTTGTGAGATTTAGAGTTTTAAAAAATTAATTATATTCAATCACGATAAACAGATTTTTAATGAGAAAAATATCATGAGCCTAGTCTTGGAAATTCGCAATACAAACACTTTTTTTTTTTTTTTAAAGATCTCACCTCATTTTGAAATAATTGGGTCACAGATTTCATGGGAAACAAATTCTGGATTTTGAGCCCATTCAAGAAAAGATGGGCCTTTGCCACGGCCTAAAGCAATTCAAAATCAAGAGCGCATCGTCTCGTCTCTAGTGGGTGGAATTAGGCACTTTTTGAAGAGCAACCAAGAAAGCCGTTTTCAGAGGGATAAGTACATCGTGAGCGTCATAACTTGTGTACGGTGTTTACTTGAGTGTCATAACATTTAAAATATTCACTTGAGTGCCATGTCGGAGCAAAATCGTTCACTTAAGTGCTACGTCAGCTTTTCCGGCGTGCCACGTCATCTTTTCTAGCGTCCATGTCAGCGATGACACTCAAGTGAACGATTTTTTAAAGTTATGACACTCAAGTGAATACCGTACAAA
Source organism: Rhodomyrtus psidioides (assembly GCA_021437785.1). Taxonomy (NCBI): domain Eukaryota; kingdom Viridiplantae; phylum Streptophyta; class Magnoliopsida; order Myrtales; family Myrtaceae; genus Rhodomyrtus; species Rhodomyrtus psidioides. The sequence continues at coordinate 650,518 of JAILYB010000076.1, read as the reverse complement.
AATTATGGCACTGATAGTGTTTATCCCCCGTTTCAGAGCTTTTGTGCGAACGTCCTCAGCTCTTAATCTGGGGATTGCATGAGTAGTGAGAACTTCTGCCCTCTGCGGATTCAGAACGAAGAACTTGGACTTGCTGGGTTGACACGTGGATTTCGGCTTCAATTTCAAGACGTGGGCGTGGGCTGTCTTGGCCGTGTAGAGGGTGGTCACGGACAGAGGTCTGGGTTTGTCGGACAAGGACAGGTTCTTTCGGTCGGGAGCTCCGAGAAGTTTTTTGAGGAAGTTTGGCAGGGGGTCTTGGAGGAGGAAGAGTTGCAGGAGACGGCGAATCTTCTGGTCGAACGTTGCCTGAGCAATGAAGGAAAAAGGATTTTTTTTCCGTAGATACAAAAATCAAGTCAATGAGATGCACTCCTAGATTATCATTTCCATTACCGTTAGTTACCATCGTACTGACAAATCTCTTCCGTTATCACTTATCAAGTTATGAACTATCACATAAACATACATTGAAAATAATTGAAAATGTTTACGAGTGTTTCTCCTTGTATGTAGAAGTGCTTGGATCTTCAGACGCAGAAGTGCGATTCAGCGATGGCGAGTTTGCTCGTATCTAGAGACAAGAATATGTGGAAGCTCCGGTGGTGGATAAAGTAACTTGTATCCAAGCTAGGAACTTGCAAGAAATAAGTGGTGCTTATTCATGCCAAATTTGGCTAGAAATCAATTGACACGGACGCCGACCATATTACATGACATGACATTCGCTAATGTGAACAATATTTTTTACAATATTATAGTGTTTTTTTATATATTTTTTTCTAGATTTTCAATTTTGGAACATCAGATTATCGGTCTTTCGTCAATGTACAAATTAAGTTGATGGGACATAGGATGTAATTATTATACTTGATCAATGTTTAGCCAAATTCAATAAAAAAATTACATAAATACATTTTTACAAAATTTATTCTAATTAGATGATTTAAAATGTCTGAGCTCGTGAGATTTAAAGTTTTAACTTATTAAATCAAGGGATAAGTGCACTAGAAGTCCTAAAAGTTGTGATGAAAGTGCAGTTGAGTCCTAAAAGTTGTAAAAAGTGCAATCGAGTCCCAAAACTTGTTAAGTTGGTGAAATCAAGTCTTTTAGTTATCTCCGTCCATTTTGACTAACGAAAAATGCTGACGTGGCTTTCTTTATTCATTTCTCTCTCCTACATGGCAAGTAACTTAACCGATGAGCTCCACGTATGCAAAACGATGCCGTTTAGAGCATTGCTAAATCTAAAAGGACATCATTTCTTGCCAGCCCCAGATTGAAGAAAATCGCTCGTGGAAGCCCTACATTGAACGGAAATGAAGAAACAAGAGAGGTCTCTTGTTCATCCATTCGATTTCTTCGTCCGCAACCTCTTCTTCATACGTCCGAAATCTCTTCTTCGTGGGAGTACTCTTCTTCATCTGCGGTTCGCCCCAAAATTTTCTTCTCCGTCTGAGGTGGAGGTTGAGGGAATATTGAAGGGAAAAACTCGCAAAATCGGTGGCTTTATCATCGAACAAATGTGCAATCAACGAAGCTTGTTCCTTAGAGGTCGCTCAAGTTTCTCTTCTTCGTCCCAACCCAAGCCCGAGCCGGCAATTCCTTGTTTTGATCCCTGTGCAGGTTGTCGCGAAGAGGGTGTGCAATCGGACAGGGTTGACCCGGAACCCGGATCGCCCACCAGAAAAACAGGGTTGGGAACCGGTTCCCGCTCAAATCGGTTCGGGTACTAGTTCTAAATTTTGACAATCGGTTTAAACTAGTTCGATATCCGATTCTAGGTGTAGGCCCACCCGGACCAATTTTTAGAATCGATTTTTAATTGCTATTAAAAAAAAAGAAACCCTAGGTCTCGACTCCCTAGTGCGTCGCTGCCCTTGTTGCTCATGCTCATTGCTCACGGCCCTCGGCTCCTCACCTCCTCTCATTTAATTTTTATTTGTTGGATTGCTCCTTTCAGTGGATTGTAATTTTTATTGCTCATTTTATCGATACTCATATTATTTTGATGAAAAAAAAAAAAGAAAACCAAGTTTTCGGGTAGACCTTGGAACCGGACAGAAAAATAGGGTCGGTTCCAAAATAGGTTCCAAGACAAACAAGGTCGGTTCTCGGTTCCACAAAATGATGACCAGCTATAACATGGTCAATTTCAGGGTCTAGGTCTGGAACCTGCCCACCCGACCCATGCTCACCCCTAGCGAAGGTCGTAGAAGAAGTGCAAGGCTGGTAGTTTTTCCTGTCATATCTTCTGGCTTTCAGCTCTTTTCATCCGTTTAGATTTTGTCAATTCATTTTGAACAATAGCTTTCCAAATCCTGTCTTCTAATTTTGCATTGAGAAAAGTGAACTATGATCAAATCTGTTTATAGCATGAATCATACGGCTTACATAGTAATTGCTATATTTTTCTATTTATTCGGATGCTATTGGGGTACTCAATTTTTCATAAGCAATTGTAAATTGTAATTGCTTGTTCTGTAGCTTCATATTATTGCTTCTTGAATCACCTACTTTGTCCGTTAAAAATTGTCTATTTTCAATGTTTCAAAATTGTTCTTCCTTGGTCATCAAAAAAAAAAATTTGTTCTTCCTTGCCATCTTATCGTCGGTATTAGAAACTTTTCGGGAATAAGAGTTGGTGAAAAGTTGAATGCTGCTATTGCTAGATATGTTCATACAATTCAATAATTCTTGCGGTCTCTATAATGCTGTGTATTACGATGGTGCTTTTGAATCAAATAGCTTGCCTCTATTTTTCTCGTTCTGCTGGTTTGCAGGCCAGAGACCTGTGCTTAATATTGCTGTTGTTGTATGGTCAGAGCTGCCATTGTACGGGTCTGAATCTTCAATTGCCAAATCGAAATAGGGTGACCAGAAGAATGTGGCGAAAGTGCCAGCCAGTTGCTTGCACGGTTGCACCCTTTGAACAATGCCAGCCAGTTGCTGGGGTTTGTGCGGATAGTTCTCTAAATGGACCGACTAGTTAGCGATGAGATGTCGCGATTCTGGCGTACCAACTCGGCCTATTTTTCTGCTCATTGAATTATTTCAGCCAACACAACCGTTTTTTTTTTTTTTTGGGTTCACATTTTTCCATTGTTGAAAAGGACAAAGCTCGTGAGGTTTTGGCCCGGCACGAATTTGCATCATCCGCTAGGCCATGGCATCAATGGCGGAAGTGGGTGGAGCGTGGATGGATCATGTCTACACCTTTCCCCTTCCAACTCGAATCAAAGCCCCGCTTCGTCCGGCTTTCACTGGATGGTCGATCCCAACAGTGACTCTCAGATCAGGCAAAATCCTGAGCAAAGCTCTCCGCTAGACAGACGAAAAAGACTCGTTCAACTTGCCAATCCAATGATGGGAAAAAAAAAAAGGGAGAGAAGAGATTTGGTTTGGTTAAATCACTGCTCATAACATGGGAGATTCTTTCACTCGAAGCAGCGTGCCGAGTGAAATCCGATCACTTAGTCGCGTCGCGGGGGCCAAATTCTCCGCCGCTCGGGCGTGGCGACCAAATCCGATCACTTAGTCGCGTCGCGGGGGCCAAAGCTCCGCCGCTCGGGCGTGGCGACCGCGCGACAGAAGCATGACTTTATGTAAAGTCAAGCACTCGGGAGCGAAACCAGCACAGTCTTAACCACGTGTGGTGTAATCCAGATTCATGATCAAGTGGGCATGGACCCGAGATGCGGACCGATCTAGACTCTTATCCAGGCGAGGTCAACAATATGTAGGATCGAGATCGTCACGATACGTTGGTTATGAGATGATCATGGTTGACATTCATTGTAAGTGGAAAAAAACTTGCGAGTACATTGCGATGTCCGGCGGGATTCGGTCACTTAGAACGAGTTTGGCGACATCCTAGAAAAAACCACAATTTACGCTTAAGAGGGTCGAAAAGTCTGACGTGCTTCTCTCGCACAAAGTGTAAGATGTATCTTCTTCTTCTTTTTTCATCACTGAATATTTTCTTGTAGATAGATACATCCATACAATACGAACGATGACATTCTTTTCATTCAATGACAAACCGGATGACAGGTTCACGAGAAGTTCAGAGTCAGGATCGCGTCCAACCACGCGCCACCGTACTTTTCAATCAAGAGGTACGTGAAATGTCGAAATGTTATATAAACTAGAGATGAAAACTAACAAAATTACTTACAGAGCATTTTTTGGTTAAAAGAATTAAAAGAAAATGAGGGGCGTACGAGCATCAGAGTTGCATGAACAAAGATTGGGCAGTCAAGGAAAGCGCGTGGCTATTTTGTTGACTAGACATGTCTGAGGGTTCGCGGCTTTGCTTTCTCTTATCGCCGTAGTCTTTGGGGCTTTTAAATTCCTCGGGAGTTCTTCTTAGACACTGGCCAATGGCCATGCATATAATTTTGATCTTCCACCTCAGCCCAGAAGCAGGATTCACCACATGACCGTTCCGGCAATTGCTCGGCCTGTTCTCGCCATCTTTGACTTTACTTGTAGCGTCTCGGCCTTCCTTTCGTCATGTAAGGACGGACCCGGGTCTTGGTTCTTTAAGTGTCGATAGTAGTTGGCTATATCTAGTGGCTCTACAAGTAGCGAAACCTTGTGCCGAGTTTCGCATATATGCCTGGTAATTCCAGTCTATTCACATTTAGCCTTTAAATCGCCCTCATACTTTTGCACCTTAAAAGCATCAAACTATCCTATGCCACGAGTCTCGTACATGGTCCGGTACCCTTCTACATCGGAGAGAGCGTTTTGTAGGGTGGCAATCTTGTGTTCAATCTTCGTCTGGTTATCCTCCTCATTCGGTGTCTCTGACTCTCCGGCGGCACGAAGGCACAACCTTGTCCTCACACTCTATAATACCAAAAACATAGATGGCGAATACTTGATTAACACTTCCACTTGATTGGGACAAAGCTGCTCCAAGATCACGACGGCTCTACTATATGATTAGTCAAGTCATGTGCCCTTTTTTTTCGGATTTCTTAGACGGTAACTTTTTGAGTGAGTGCTTTTGTCCATCGAGTAAAATTTCGTATTAATTCTCATCTATTTGTTTCTCTCGTTCAGTCGAGTATGAGATTACTTCGCAGGACAGCGATGTCTTGTTTTGCCATTTCTAAATAGTCATGCCCCACAATTGGACGTGGTCATGCTATAAAATATTGTTCAAAACTTTCATAATATACACATTAAAGCATGTGGAAGGTATACGTATTCCCTTTAATTTCCTTAAATCAGAAGCATTAATCAATAATTATTAATGTTTTTGGCTTCTCAAGCCTCTATTAACGAAAATTATTCTCTAAAGGAAAAAAAAAATGAGAAACATGACCGTGAACTTTGACCGACCCCTTGCCTCTACTCGGCAATAACTTGTCCTTTGACGTTGTTCAATTGTGCAATCCAATGTTTCATTTATTCGTAGTAATTAACATTGTCAATTAGGCGAAAATTATCAAAAATGTTTTAACCATATTACCAATTCAATCTAAAACATTTCAATTTGCGCCGCCTGGTGAATGCAACGCATGGCTTGCAACATATGATTATTTTCTTTGAATTTTCTTTATTATATAAAGAAATATCAAGTAATCAATTCAATTTATTTTCGATGTAACCAATACTCTCCCCGAATGAACGGAGCAAACGGTCTTCACTCTATTCGTTTGGGTGTCATTTAACAATAATATATATTCTCCATCACATATGTATTTTGAAGTGATTCAGCAAAATAAAATCACTTTCTAAGAACAGAAGAAAAAAGAACGAAAAAAAAAAGTGCCGAGTTCCCCAAACTATTTGATAAACTGAAAAATAACGATTGAAATTTAAGTGCTGATCATTTGAGGAGCTGAAAATGAAAACACAATGTTTTTTTTTTTTTTTTGCATAATAGCTGAATATGGAGTATAGAATAATATTAATTTCTCCCCAAATCTGGAATGTTAGCTTCTATTGGTAGGTTTTAGGCCTTTAGAGATGCAAATACGCAAGATTTTATATGATTTAACCCAATCTTTTTGGAGAAGATAAATGATTCTTTTATTTAATTGAACCCTCAAGCCAAAGCTAATTATTTTCATTAAACGTGCTTATTTTTCCTTTATTGATTTAATACAATTATATTTTTGGTAAAAAAAAATCTATATTATGCATGGCACGAGAATATTTTGCAAATGAATAATGGATACTCTTCTTTCACGAGAATAAAATCTCCAAAATTTCTTATGCGGATGCAATATTAATTGGAAACTACCATATAACAAGTTTTCTAGTTGCTTTGTAAAAAGAGGAGATATCAAGAAGATTATGCATCCACAACTCATCCTTTGTTATAAATAAATAAAAAAACTCCTTGTTTATTTTCCATTGTAGGTGGTTGTAGTGAAAAAGATGGGTGGTTTTCAGTCAATACTAGATCCTCCACCTCCGCATGCATATCACCACCCATTATATTATCCGACTCCCCCTCGGTCACCTACCATGGCATCTTTAGAAGAAGAATCGCCTCCATCTTCAAAGAGGAAGTCGGCGCATCCGACTCCGCCACCTAATTCGGGTCCAAAACCGCCTTCCCGTTCAAATTCGGGGCCAAAACCACCTTCCCGTCCGGCTTCGACACCATCTCCCATGCCATCCTCAGAAAAGCTTCCATCTTCGAAGGGGAATTCGGCTCAACCGACTCCGCCACCAAATTCGGGTCCAAAACCACCTTCCCGTTCAAATTCGGGGCCAAAACCACCTTCACGTCCGGCTTCGACACCATCTCCCATGCCATCCTCAGAAAAGCTTCCATCTTCCAAGGGAAAATCGTCTCCGGTTACAGCTAAAATAGGTAAGCCTTCCCCTTCTCATCTTCATCGGAAAAAAAGAAAGAAAATTTTTGCAAGATAATATATCATATACGTGCACGAGACACGTATACACATCGTACATGTATACGAGTGGCAATAGCAAAAAAGTGCTAGCATTATAGTGTTCTATACGACATTTCGAAACTCTGTTAATCTTCTTTCGTTGTTTCAATCAAGGGAAAATCATGCAACTACACATGATGTGTGAGTTCTAACGCAAGTGCATTATTTCAGGCATTTCTAGGTCAGACATGCAGATTAAGGCTCACGGCGCGAATGGGATTAAGTTTTGCGGCAAGCGTGTCAAAACCGCAAGCAAAAGCACCCGCGAGTTCCGCTGCCATATTAAGTGAAACGACGCAAACCCTTGCCACATGCATTCATCTGTATATCTGCATATGCGCACAAACTATAGGTCGTTTTTTAATTTTATAACTAAGCAGATACTGTTGTTACGAGTCTTAATCTAAGCAGGTAGGAAGTGTTTGTGATCACAACGTGGAATGACTAGAAAAAAATCTAGCTTGTATACGTGGCCTTCGCAACTTTGGTTTTTTTTCGTGAGTTCAAGGGTACGAGTTCTTAGACTTCTTTGCATTTAGAGTTCTATACATTATCGCCTTTGATGAATGTGTTCTTGCGCCGATAAAAGATCAACGTGATAGCTATAAAAAGAACGAAGCTGCAATTCTTACTATCAATGAGTACTTTATACAAAACACGCGGTGATGATATATGGATGTTCGATTTAAATTGTACCGTCCATGACAGTACTTTCAGGAATAAGCTATTTTTCTATTCTCCATTAATTCTAGATAATTATATATTACCGCAAATCGATTAAAACTCACAAAAGTGCATTCATATGTTTTCTCCAAGTTTCACTTGCCCCAACTCATTTGAATTTTCCTTTGCAATATCGACATACCTTGTATGTCTTCATTCACTTTCAAAGTGTAGCAACATTGATGATCTAACAGCATTATTGGGTTCTTGAAAGAGAGACCAGCTTCCACGCTTTTAAACATAGATATTATCTTCTTTTAGAGGGGAAAAAAAAAACCCTCGCATACGACTTTAGAATTAATTGGAGACCGGATTAACAGGCGGATCGATCTAACATTTTGGCCCAAAAGGTCGAGCACGAGCATACAAATAAGATCATATCTATTTTAAATTCATATATAAGTAGCAATATCTAATATCACATATACACAGGCTTCTTCCATAATGTGAACCAATTATTTGTATCTCAGATTCAATCAGATCCTAGAATTCTTCTTTTTTTTTATGGTAAGGTAAGTATGTATTGAGACTTTCCAAAAAACGCTAGATACTTTTTTTTTAAAATTGAAATACCCAAGAGTTTTTTTTTAAAATATCCAAGAGTTGGATTCTAGACATTCCATTATGTATACTCCATTTTTACCCACCCATATTAACCAATTCATTTTTATGAATCGCATTAATTCTACTCTTCCTTTTATTTATCATCATTTTGCATGTATACAATCTACATGGACGAACTCTTTAGGTCGAGTAATTAAATAACATATGTCAGTATTTCATTGATTTAAAAGAAAAAGTTCATACCATTTTTTTATTCCTATTTATTTATATATTTTTTCGAGTTATTTTCTTTTTATTTTTTTTTGTTTCTGGAGAATGTGTAGCTATGCGGACTGGGCTTAAGGAGGAAACGGGCTACATAGGTCAACCCATTTGCACTTGAGTTTGGTCCATTTATGCTTCCCTTGGCTACTTCACGGAATGAAGTCTTAGCTAGCTGCCAATTGATGGGAATTCATCTGCGGTAGGCCTATTTTTCGACTTGACGCGTAGTTATACGTGGAAATTAGTGGGTTTTCGACTTTATTATCTAATTTTGAACATTAGTGACCAGCGTTTAATATAATGTCCGTGCAACCAATGTGGCATATGATGACGTGGCTAAAGGCGCCGACATATGCGAAGAGACACGTCCGCAAGAGGCGACAGATGCTCCGGACACGTCGGCGATAGCCAGACGAAACGCGGGTTTCTCTAAATCGTCGTCTATTTCTCATATTCCTCCTAATTGCGGCAAATTCGCTTCAAGGTCGCTCAGCTCTAATATGTAAAATGTCACCATCCATCAATCATGTTACGCGCCTTTTTTTTTTCAAATTTCTTAGACGAAAACTTGAGTTGAAGCATCGAGGTTGCAATCCTTCTTCTTGTTACCCAGAAGATCATTCCAAAGTCAACGCATAGTCAATCAGCGAAATTAATTTATTTTTTCTTCCAAATTTAGGGAGTAAAACTAATGATTAAAGAAGAAGGATTACTTGGTTTGGACGGCAAGGCAAAGGCCACGTGGCCCCCAATCCGAGTGGCCTCTTGTGTGGTTGGGGGGACGGGGATGTCCCCACCCATGCCATCCCACGAAGTAACATTCGTGCCTAAGCAGCAGTTTTACAAATATCAACCAACCTTTTTTGAAGGTCTCCATCGACGTGACATTGACTTTTTTGGCCAATTTCCCGAAAATTAAATTGTCGGACGTTGACCGATCAACTTGTGTGCGGTTGAAGTTGAAGATTAGGAATATATAGTTTTCCCGCAAGTCATTTTCTAATAGTAGGATGTGGAATTTCCCGCTTCGTTTTCCACTAAGAGATCGTTCTAGGATCCGCAAGTCAATTCACGTCGCGGTCGCGGATCGATCGGCCGGTCCGAAGCGCACTTCGATTCGCATCAATTAAGGCCCCGCGACGGCTTTCATCGTTTTCTTGGAATTTTGAGGCAAGCGTAAGCCAAAACTCTCGATTTGTCTTTCGAATGTTGAAAGATCGTAACCAAATCGCTTGAAAGAATATCGGAGTGGAACTTTGTTTGTTTTGTTGTTTGTCTTATCGTTGATTAATCACAACGTTTGAAACTCTTAGATTACGTTTGATAGTTGGGATAAAATTCACGATATGATTAAATTTATCATACCGTATGGTATCTACTCAAGACAAGTTAAAGTCGGATGTAACAGGAATATAACCCTTCTATAATTATCTCATCGATGGGTGGGATAAAAGTGAATAGGATTTTTAATATTCATATTGTGAAAGATATTTTTATTGAATAACAAACTCTTAAATATATCATTGAATTTATATTTGAATTTTTGCATGTATGCCAAGTCATACCATTCAACCAACTTTTGCCGACTGGCGATAACATGGAATTTTTTTTAATTTATTAACAATTGGCTAGAGGCGAGGGACGGCAAGGTCGACTGTTCACATCTGGCCGAGCGACAAGAAGAAGAAGGAGAACAAAAAAAAATAAAAAAAAGGAAAATAATTAAGTAAATAGATAAATAATTTATTAAAATATTATTAAAAATTATCATGTCACGCACGCTGTCAAAGTTGATCGGATGGAATGATTTGACACAAATGTAGAAGATTTAGAGCTCAATTGACAAAAAAAAAGGAGTTTGGGATTGAATTGACACGATTATAATAAATTTATAAGTTTTTCGACAATTTTTCCTGTTATGAATTGTTCCAATCGCATAAACAAAGCTAGCCTCACCAATTCTTTAGGACATGTTCCTCATTTATGACTTATAAAGTTCTTTGGTTAGCCTCTAAAATGCCAATTTTTTTAATTTTCCATGGGAGTAAAATATTCATTTCAAACTCTTTAGATATGAAAAACGTATGGGAACTTTTTTTTTTCTTTTTTTTTTGGGTGGGGGGGGGGGTCGAAAAACTTATGGGAAATTCAAATGCTATCATTTTGCATATTCTTTAGATTCAGAATATTCAAATTTTCACAGGAGCATAGTTCTAACTTAAGGATTTTGGTCGCGTGTACATCTTCTTTTTCTTGTTTTTTGTTTGCGTCTTTTTCACATGTGAGTTTTTGTGCCTTCCTCACAAGTTTTGTTCGAAACTGTAGAATCTGCCTAGACACGATCGACCCCCACCCAGGGGAGAGGATTTCCTGCATTGAAATCCCCATCCTCCATATGAATGGGGCCCCCCATATGGACGGTGGGGATCTCAATGATCCTCTACCATTAAGGTAGAGGATCCGAATCCCCTGCCCGCCCGAGGGGAGGGGGGCTAGCATAACGAATGCATGGACGCCGTGATCGAATTGGAAGATGACGTCACTAGCCTGGCCTTTGTGACGTCAGTGACCACTTGGTATCGCCGCTTTATGGAAGTTCTAGGTACTGATGATAACGGACAAGAAGGAAAAAGAAAGCTCTTTCCCATTGAGTAATTGTTGATGTTAGGGCTAAGGTCGAGATCTCCGATGTGGGACGTGTGGATATTTCATACGGTAATAATTTTTTTTTTTTTGGGGGGGTGGGAATCTTTCTTTTTCCCCGGGGACAAAATTTTTATGTAACGACAAATAAGGCTCGAGATATTTTTAATCAGAATCGTTAAAGCTAATGATATTGTCGTTTGTTCTGATTTTTTGAAGCATTTGAATTTATTCTCGATTCACAAAATCAGTGCGTCGGATGTTCGCGGCTTTCGTCGCTTGTCCGTATCCTCCACGCGAAATTAATTGCGTACCAATATTGGGTTTTGTCTTATTTTGATTTGAAGAGAAACCTACGCGCATCGATATAGAAAATTTAATGGAATTATTGCCCATCGAGACCGTGCCATGTGGTAATCGCGAGATAACATAGAAATAAAAGAGAAAGAGAGAGAGAGAGAGATTGGCGGCGAACGAGGAGATTACAAGCTTGAAGCTATGTCTCTCTCAATCCCAAGCTCGAGATTATAACTCCCAATCGACTATTACCCAGTGTTTCACACGATTTCTTCTAGTGTTCCCTTCTCAAAACCCACAAGAGAGAACTCGATATCCTTAAGATGATCTAACGGACAATCTCTCATATAGATTAAAAAAAAAACAAAGCTTTTGAATCCCAATTTGGTTCTATGATCGACTAGAGCTTGCTAACCATGATCGACTATTGTCGACCAAAGGTTCCTAATTATGGTTGACCAGACAGCGAGTTTTGATCTCGCTGGAGTTGTCTACTAAAGCTCGAGACAGACAGTCCGTATGAAAATCGATATCGAGTGCACATACATGTCAAGATCGAATCCTCAACACTGCTCATAAGCAATTTGCATCCCCTACGATACCTCACAAATCCCATGGGTCAGATAAGAACAAGGCCAAAACTCAAAGTGAATAACCTAAAATACGAGGCTATTCGAACCGTTGGTGCGAGGGATCGAACTTCCGTTACGCACGATTTCATTCTTGGGATAATTGTCCCCAAAAAGTCGAAAACCTACTGTATGGTGGTCTATCCAATCTTTAAACATTTTAATCGTGCCAAGCGAGTCATAAACCTTTTAATGATTTATCAATGTAGTCCTTAGCCGTTCAATTGTATCAATTTGGTTCTAAAGCTTTTGATTTACCAATTTGGTCATGAATATATTATTTGAAAAATTGACCAAAAAGACTATACTGACAAATCATAAAAAATATTTAGGACTAAATTGTCATAATTGAAAGGGTAGAGCTAAAATGACAAACCGTCAAAAGATTTAGTATTAAATTGGCGCAGTTCAAAAATTTGGGCTTGAATTGGTCATCGTACAATAGGTTCGGGATCTTTTGAAAAAAAAAAAATTACCTTCATTCTTTTAATCGCCAAACCGATCTACATCAATTATAGAGGGGAACCACCATCGAAACTATTTGGACATTGCCTTGGGAACTGCATGCGAGTGCTGACGTCTGGCCTCGCGTCACGGTTCGAGTGGGGGGTGAAGTCACCAAAGCCTCTTTCGCTTTCTTGCGCGTTTATGCACCGCCACCCCGCGCATTGCATTTGCATTATCATTAGATTCCTTCCTCTACACTCATTCTTATAACGGCCTTGATGTTAAAAAGTCCTTAGCATGCCGGTTCACGATTTCAAAAAAAAAAAAAAAAAAAAATCCTTAGAGGTAGATCCTAGTTTATTTGGGCAAACTTGGGGTCTGAGATGGAAATTATTTGCTCGGGCCTGCCTAATTTGGGTTTCGAGCCGCGTCGGCTTGGAGAGGCGCTAGGCCGATTATCGGGTCGATCCTGAAATTTATATTGAAGCGAAATGAAACGATTGCAACTTCGCCATCTGGACTCCACACGGGTGGAGATAAATGGGCATATAACAGTTCGAAAATGGGCTCAAATTGACCCGATCTGATTTTCTTAGCTTGACCCTATCTTGATCGATGCATCAACATCAACATCAACAATAACAACACATTTATCCCAAGCTAGTTGGGGTCGGCGGTCGATGAACCCAAAAAGAAAAATAGAATATAACAAAAATGAAAAGCAAAGATCAATTAAAGAAAAAAAAATAAATAAAAAATAAGGAAAAAAGGACTATGGACTAAAAAGGTCCGTCTGAAACATAAGAAATTTATCTCTTTCTAATACTAATCGTTTCTCTCCACTTCGTCTTAGAACAAACCATACGCCAATCTATTTCCCACATCCTTAAATTTTGTTTCACTACTTTTTCTCGAGTTAGTTTCAATCGATCTTATCTTGATCGATATTCAAAAAAAAAAAAAAGAATCTTCAACGAGGAATCTCCAATTTTCTAGATGATCAATCAGAACTTCTGACATGAACTTACCGAATCCATCATCATTCACCGTAGAACGGAGCGACGGAAATTCTGACTTCCCAAGATGTTCCGCAAGTCAGGGACATGACTCCTCAACCTCAACCTGCTCGGTGAGGAGGAGGTCGTTTCCTGATTGGCCGTCCCTCCTAAAGTCAAGAAAACTAGGTAGCACAGGAATTTTCCCGAACAACCCCAACATAAAGAAACGAGACGAGAGACCAAAAATTAATAATAATAACGAGAGAAAGGAAAAAAAAGCACGTGCGAAGAAATTGCGTGGAGGATTGAGGAAATTATCCGGGGCCGGGGGGGGGGGGGGGGGGGGGGGAGATGCGACGGCGATATTCAGATTTATCGGGAAACGACGAAAAACCAGGAGGCGAGATATCGCATGGGGAGGGAGATATTTTCCCAGGCTCACGCCTTGGTTTCGACGGAACGAGACCGGCGCAACATTTTTTGTTTTGTCCCCCAACTTCACAATCGCACCGTGAGAGGGGGGTGGGATGCCCTAGTTTGCTTTTATTTGTGGCTACATTTGCAAAAAGTACAAAAACGTACTAATAATTTGCTAGGACAAAACGAGTCGTACAGAATTCATTTTATTATATAAATATTAAATTACTCATCCATCTAATAATTTAAACTTTTGAAATAATCGAGACTCGGGAGTATTCGACCCAAAAAAAAAAAAAAAACTAGTTGGGAGTGATATAAATCTTTCGAGACCACTATTTACTTCCTCGATCGCATATTTTCCCGGCTAAACCTTTGGAACAGCCCGTAATGGTCATGCTACATTCTCGCGCATTTGTCAAACGTGAGTTGCAAGCCATACTTCAATCACGTTGATGAAATAGCAATAGGTAGAAAAACATGCGAAAGAGTATAAGTGATTGGGATGGGAATCGAACTCATCTCGAGTCCATGTCTTGCTCGAAACGTTATATTGTTAAACAGCGTGTCCCGGAGACAACGTGTCAAATATCGCACTTATCCCGAATAAGTAAACCTCCTTCCAAAAAAATCATGTTCATTTGTTAATTTATATACTATTAAATTCCGCCGAAACGATTGTTATTACAAAATGTGCTCACACTAATACGGAACACCTCCCCCCCACAATCTCAATTGCTTTCTCAACCCCCAAGTTCAATGCAGGGGACGCGAGTGCCACGCATCATCTCATAGCGATTGATTTTGTCTACCGAAATCATCGTGTACATAAATTAATTGTAAATCCCTAAATATCCCATGTTAGTTTAACTCCTGGAAACGTGCCATTTTAGGTCCAATCTGAATGCTTTCCCGTGCTTTTTTCTTCTAAGTAATAATTACCAACTTTCACTTTAGGCCAAATCTTCCCCGATTAGCTCTCTGTCCAAAAATCGCTACGAATACCATTAAAATTATCAACATTAAGAAGTAGTAGTTGTTCTAAACGAACAGGAAGGTCTTGTTGATAAAGATATGTTCGGATAATGATCTTTCACGTGACTCCGATGTTGAGAATTTTGAAGAAATAAATGGTATTTTTTGGACAGAGGATTAATCGGGACGGGGCACATTGGATATTAGAGTGAAAATTAATGTTTTTTTTTTCCAGACAAAAAAGCGCGAAACATAGTTGAGATTAAGCTACACGTTGAATTTTTTTCCCCCAGGTTGTCTATTTAAGCGGCAGTTTTCCCTCCCGCTGAAGTTGATCAACTCCCTCGAACCGCGATTTAGCCGTTTCTTCTCCACAGTAAACAGGCAAAAAGGCACGAGATACTCGGATTTCCCGAGAATCCACACAGAAAATCGAGGGAACGCCGGGAAAAAGAAAACGAAAAAGAAAGTGTCAAGAGAGAAAAGAAAAAAAAAGGGAAAAAAGAAAGAAAAAAAAAAGGCAGAGGTCGAGCTCGATCTATGTCCGCTCATCTCTGGCGGAATCTCCCAGTCTTTCGGCTGATTCAGACGCGCATCGGAGCAGTGAAAAAGCCAGCTTCTTGAGCGGCAAAAAAAAGAGGGAAGGAAACAGTTACCGCACAGAGCCGGGGGGAAAGCGAAAGCATCGTCGACATGGGAATATTGCACGAGGACGCGGTGGTGATTAGCCAGTCGAAGAACGGAAGTGACTCGACCGTGGTCACCGTGAACTGTCCCGACAAGACTGGGTTGGGCTGCGATCTGTGTCGGATCATATTGCAGTTCGGTTTGAGCATTTGCAGGGGAGGTGAGTGAGCTCTCGAACTTCACTTCAGTTTTGCGAGCAATGTTTTTGGCGGAGGTTGAGATTCTTGCGGGATGATGGGTGGTTTCGATCTCTCTGCGAGTTGCTTTCCAATTTCCGAGAGATGCCTTGATGGTGTTTGTTGTGTTCTTGATCTTTAGCAGTGGCTTTCTGAAGTTAGCTTATATTGAGGTGGAATGGGTCATTTAGCAGTAAATAAATGGTGGGATTAGTGTTTGTTGCGTTATGTCTTGACACCCTGGAGATTGAAATCTTGTGAATGAACTGATGAACTGCTATTAGATTCGTATGTTTTATCGTCTTCTTTAAGCTTATTCGTTCAGGATCCTGGGTTTTCTGGGTTCATTTTGGTAGTTTATAATGCTTCGTTTATCTGGGGAATCCATCTGGATATGAGATTTTGCTCTGTTTCCGCATTACAGATTTGTCCACAGATGGGAAATGGTGTTATGTATTGTTCTGGTTGGTGGGGAGACCGACAACCAGGTGGAATTTGTTGAAGAAGAGGCTGCTAGATGCGTGCCCTTCGTACTTCTCGACGTCGGAGATTGAGTACTACAGGCCCAAGAACAAGCAGGCAAGGCCACCTGATGTCTTCCTGTTAAAGTTCTGGTGTTCATATGATCGCAAGGGCTTATTACACGGTAGTGCTTCTCTCGCCTAAACTTTTCTTCTTTCTTAGCTAATTGCACGGAATTGAACTCGGATTGTTTTAGTTCAGTAGTACACAGCATCCGCCTTTAAGTAGGGGTGTCATGTCGGTTGATTGAACAAAATCAAGCATCCTTCATTATTGCAGTGATGAATCGGTATCGTGAGCCCTTATATTTTGACCCGACTCCTTGTCTTGATTAAAAGAAGGAAGTGCGTCCCGTAAATTGAAACATAGGTCAACATGATTGAATGACGTGAGGCTATGAGATTTCCCTTATCATGGTACGAGGGAAGATGAAATCACCTCAAACGTCTTACCAGCCTAACGTTCAATCTAGATAACAGAGAATTTAAGAAACTTATCTTTCAGAAAATATATCCCTAAATACACATATTTACTGCTAACATCCATCATGATCAGCTGTGCGCTTCTCTCACATACAGAGAGTCTAAATGTCCATCGCTTAAAGAAGTTTCAAGTAGAGAAGTTTCATTTATACTGACCATTGTCCTTTGTTTCACGGGCAGATGTGACTGAGGTTCTGTGCGAACTAGAACTGACAATAAAGAGAGTAAAAGTATCCACAACTCCAGATGGGAGAGTGATGGACCTCTTTTTTGTCACAGACTCGAGGTTTGTCATAACTAGTTGTTCCCCTTTTCATTTGCTCAGTTAATGCGTTTAGCAAATGCAGTTCTATTGTTGTCCTTGAGTGCCTTGATCATTTGGAGAAAAAAGTAGAAGTCAAATGCTTTCCGACGGCGTTTTGTAGAAGCAGCATCAATTTGAAATGCCTTTCGTCGTGCATCAACTATCCGATCCTCTGGGGTCAATTTCGTAATCGAAAGCATCAGACTGGTACATTAAATGTGAAGCCTAGACTTATAGGTAGTTCTTTTAATCATGCTCGTCTATGAACTGAATTGAACTCCGTTATGCTTGTTACCTGTATGTTGACTGCCTTCTTATGCTCTAAAAGAATTGTAAACCTTCACTTAAAGATTCATCTAGCTGCAAGAGCAGGAGTGCTCTCTAGGAAATAAAACGCAGTGGTTTCCCGTGTCTTATTCTCATACCTGAATCAGAGAGCTACTTCATACAAAGAAGAGACAGGAGGAGACGATCAACCATTTGAGAGCTGTACTAGGGGACACCATGGTGAGTTGTGAGATTGAACTGGCCGGTCAAGAAGTCACTGCATGCTCACAGGGTTCTCCATTTCTTCCTTCTGCAATTACTGAGGAAACTCCTAGTCTAGAGTTGCTAGATGGGAATCAGAGCAGTTCTCATTTCTCTAACCCTGTGTTTGTTTCGATGGAGAACTCTCTGAGTCCCTCACACACGATTGTTCAGATCGAATGTCAGGACCACAAAGGTCTCATTTACGATATCATGAGGACGTTGAAAGATTTGAATATCCAGGTGAGTAGTATAGTTTTTAGGGGCTTTTTTATTGACCAAAACGCTATTTTCCCATTTTCTAGACACGGCGAACCCCCAACAAAAGCAAGCACTTCTATTCTTATGGATTCTCACCCGTCTTCTCAGATCTCTTATGGACGGTTCTGGGCGAACTCTAGAGGGAACAGTGAGGTAGAGCTTTTCACGATGCATGCGGATGGAAGCAAGATTGTTGACCTCACCGAGCAGGAAGACTTGAGTTCTTGTTTGAAAAGGGAGCTGCGGAGTCCCCTCAGAGTGGCTGTAGTTAGCCGAGGCCCAGAGACCGAGCTGCTAGTTGCAAACCCTGTTGAATTGTCTGGAAGGGGTCGCCCTCTCGTGTTTTATGATATTACTTTTGCTCTGCAGATTCTCAATATCCGAATATTTTCGGTAAATATTCCGGATCAATTTGTGATCCTGCATAACTATCAAACATTCCCACTTGTAGTCTTGACTGCTTTACAAATCTCTTTTCATGCTCATCATCTCAGGTGGAGATAGGACGACACATGATATGCGACCGGGAGTGGGAGGTCTACAGAATCTTACTAGAGGAAAGGGACAGTTTGTATGTGCCGAGAAAGAAGATTGAAGAAAGTGTTCGAAATCGATTGATGGGTTGGGATAGGGGGTGAATGTCTGGCACCGGTTGCGTCTTCCATCATTGTACAGCTATGTTTACTTCTTAGGCATCTTCCTGGTCTAGGCTCTCTAACTGCAATGAGTGTACATAGTGTAAAGCATAATGTGAAATGGTAAGCTTTCGATTTTCCCTCCCTTGCTTTTATTGTTGGGAAAGAGAATGCGACATTGGCTGCATCCGAGTCTCGTTTAATTTTTCTCGACTTCTCCTTTTTGCCCTCTGAAATGCAGAATCATAGCATGAGTACAGCATTGCCAGAATTTTGCCTGGTTTAGTAGCAGGTAGAGTTGTTTACCAGTCGGGACTTTCATTAAGATAGTGACATGCCCTTCATTCCAGAAGCATTACGAGTAGTATTCCCAGAATTTGGCCAACAAATTGCAAGGACTATCTGTATGAGTGCCTTATTTCGGACTAGTGAAACTGGTTTCAGCAACTTCTCAAGTATTATCCTCTTGTTGGAGAATTTCCAATCATTTCTCCTTAAGTTGTGATGACGAAGGCGCTTTTTATTGCGTGACGGGCATCGAATCCTCGAGTTTCTTGACAATCCCAAGTTAGAATCCCTCAATTGGTTGCTTCCTTCCTGACCGTTTTGTGAAGCAGCAAGCTAACATCTTCGAATGCAGAGGATTAGCGATCGGCGTTAGCATGGCGCACGAAATTGCAGGTGCTGTCACATTAAGCAACTTCCTTGCCGCTTGGGCCGACTGTTGCTCATGGATGCGCCAAAGAGTTCCATACTGATTTTCCACACAGGATGGTCACTCTTCCCCTCAAGAGATCAGTTGCCTGGCGAGTTCTCATCCGCCATGGACAAGAGATGGTTCGTGGAAGGAAGGTACGTCATGAGGAGATTCGTGTTCGATCCAAAGGTGATGGACATCCATAAAGATAGAGCCAGAAGCGAAAGCCTGCCGACCACGACCAGACATGAGGCTCTCTGCTCGTTCATATGGAAACACGCCACGGCTGGGCGACATCAGAGTCACCCAAACTCTCCATGTCAATACACTCGGTCGACATGAGATCGAGAATGGAGAAGCCCTTGTCCAGGAACACGATGGGCAATCTTTTGTGCTCTGCAACTTTGGGTTTCGACTCTGCAAAGTCAGAGATAGGCCTATCTGACTTGGTGACCATGCGATTAATTGAAAACTTTACGGGGAGATCAAAGGTGCTCCATGATTTAAAACGGAGTAAAGCTCATGCTTGAAAAATTCTCCCAGGAAAGCCCGGATTCATTCGGATTCAGCAGCTTCGCCATTCAAGAACCTTGTCATTTCCTGGAAACTCGACCCGGCTTTGGAATCGAGGCAATTGGATGACTCTCCTGAATGAGAACATACCGTCGGCCGACTTCCTTGCATCCGCTTCGCTGAACCCGAGCATCACCCAACGAGCAAGTAGAGCGACAGTGAGAACTCCACTCCACTGTTGTAACATGTGAACGGAATGACTGCGAGTTGCGTCACATGCGAAGAGGACACAGCGATGGGGATCGCGACATAATTCACGTGTCAGCATCCTCGAATGCATCTTGCCCAAAGCATGACCTGCCTCCCCAGGTTCGGGTTCAGGTTCAGGTTAAGGTTCAGGTTCATTCGTTCGTCTTTCTTCACAGGAAGGCTTTGTAAGATTAATATAATTTAATTATGAAAATAAGAACAGGAGCAGGTTGCTGTGGTGTAGTGGTTATCACGTTAGTCTTACACACTAAAGGTCTCCAGTTCGATCCTGGGCAGCAACATTTTCGCATCAATTTTTCACTTCTTTTCTTTTTCGCACCCCACCCACCCCCTTCTTCTTCCTCTTCACATGCTATATTTGAGCTATTGAAGAAGTCCAGATCTAATCATCACTTTCGGTTAAATACGAGGTACAAAGGAAAGACGAACACCATCTTACAATTGACCTGAAAAAGTGTACCAATATTGGATAATTGCTTTGCGATTGATGCATTTTGCCTTCCCTTTGCCGTTATGTGCAGCGTTATTATTATTCTTGAGTGTTCGATCTCTTCCCGTTCCCTCGAGAACTGTGGACCGGACCGATGGTAGCGATTCTCAATTTCCGAAACCGTGGATCGGACTGAATCTCCCTGGGACCATGGACCGACCGGATCAATCGTCCAATCCGGTTCCAGGGCGATCCAATGAAACCGGTAAAATAAAAATAAAAATAAAAAATAAAATAAAAAACAAAAACGTGAAATCCTTGGAGCAGTTCAGGCATGCAAGAAAACTTGGAAAGATGGATGCGCGAAAATGAGATAGAGAAAATCAAAGCTCAGTAGAAGAATGTTGTAACCGCGCCACACTAGTGACCCACATCTTCTGAGTTCCGAATATTGAATATTAGAGGTGAGCAAAAAATTCACAATTCATCCAAATCGGACCAGACCGTGCTCAACCGGCTGATTTTGGATTGTAACTGACAGGTACAAGTTCAGTTCTCGATTTCAATTTTCTAGAACCGACAGGTACGAGTTCGGTTCCATCCAACCGGTCCAACCGAACCTGCCCTATTACACAATATGTGTTGCACGCTATGGATGACAAACTTATTTTCATGTGTGATATGTATTGTATACTGATGCATTTGAAAATAAAGCTTCAGAACTTTAGAAACGTGGCCGGTTCCTGTGAACTACCGGTTCCGGTTCGCGAAAATGGTGGAACCGGAACCGGCCCTTGAAGGGGTGGTCCCGGTTCCGGTTCGGAACTGCCGGTTCCTGACCGGTTCCCCGGCCGGTTCCGGTTCAAAATCAAAATCAAGGCCAAGGGCCCGAGAGGGTGTCGTTGCAGGGAGCGCTTGAAGGCGAGGTCACTGGGGTTGAGAACCGAAGCCAAGGTCGAGGTCGTCGTTGCGAGGGATGAAGATGGTGAGGTTGTGGCGGCCAACGTCGTCGGAGAAAGAAAGGAGGGAGCGGAGGGAGTCGAGCTTTGGGAGCGATTGTCTGATGATGGCTTGGCCATTCGCACTGCAAACGAAGGGGACTCAACGAAGAAGAAAAGAAAGAGAAGAAGGAAGAAGAAGCACAGTAGAGAGAGGGGGGAGGGAGACGGGAAAAGAGAGACTTGACTTGGGGGAGTGGGAAGCGAAACAGAGAAGTGTGCCAGGGGAAGTGGGAAAAGAGAAAAAAGAGAGACTTGGGTAAGTGGGAAGGAAAGGGCCGAACGGCTCTGTCCCCAATCCCCATATATATATATATATATATTCCAATTCGGAATCGGCCCATAACCGCGGTTTGAAAATTTCTTGAACCTGAACCGGCCCGTTCCGGTTCGGAACCGTGGGCTCGATCAATGGCCCGATTTCGGATCTACAGTTCATTTTGGCCACGTCTACTTTAGACCCGTTTTATGTTATTAGGAATAGAAAGTGGAGCAGCAGAGAATCAGGAAGTGCTCAAGTTATGAGGTTGCTACTGACTAGAGTCGATGCAACAATGCAAAGCTTTTCTGCACACCGTGCACGCCTAAGGCTAATATATTGGAATAGACTGTCTAAGCTTCTACTTCATGTTAATGATTAACTCTCTAAGTGGCTATGAAGCTATTACTAAGAAGACTCGTGCATTTATTATATGGAATGAGTGCTATGTAGATAATGCAATGCCAAAGGTAGGACCGTAATTGAAATCCAATCGAAAATCGGATCGAATTTGTGGTTTGGTTCTCGGGTGGATTCATGGAAAGATTGGGTGGTTCATGAATCGCATTTTGTAGAATCAGTTCATAGTGGGCGGTTCTCAGTTATAGGATAGGATCCATCTTGGAATCGATCACCCTTAATAAATATTAGGTTTCCTTCTATCTTTTTTTAGAGAATCAGAATTGAGTTATGTTTTTTTAATTAACTTATGTATTTAAAAAATAAAAATTCGTTGGTCCGGGCAGTACGATTCCACTCTAGAATCGGAAACCGGTCCACCCAAACCCGTTCTACTTCGAGGAATCCGGGATCACATCGGTGATCTCGAGAATTGGATCAAATCCGTCGATCCGATCCTATCCGCATTGCTCATCCTTAGAACCAACTGCACGTTATTTATTTATTTTTTTCAGAGCCGGAAGGGGCCCTCTCTATCGCATTTATGTTTTACTCCCTCACAAGTCTCCATCGCATTAAAGGCATTTGTTTTTGGTCAGTCTTGTTCAATCTCTCTTTCTAATCTCCTATCGAATTTACTTTCTCACAAAGTTTTCGTCCCACGTGTCCCATCTCTCTCTCTCCCCCTCCCCCTTTCGCAGAAATCAAATCACCGTGACGAGTTAATGATAATACTTCTGCTCTAAAAAATAATTTCTGATAATTTTTATACTTTTATTTTTTAGCAGAGGTTGATTTTTCTGTTTTTTTTTAGAGAAGAAAAAAACTAATGATTCGGTCCGATCCGGGCGATTCTTTTTTCTCACCGCTAAAAGGGCTCAAGGTGGGGTTTTTAAAAATCCAATTTTGCGAAAGGGTCTTACATTTGAGGATTGTCCTGAGCGCTTCCAATCGGTTAAAGGAACAAAAAAGGGCCAAAAAAAAAAAGAAAAAAGAACTTGAATCAGTAAATCCGAACTAACGGCGGAATTAAAATAAGAAAAAAAAACAACAAAAAGAGAAATCCGACCTGCCGGATTCGAACCAGCGACCTAAGGATCACTATGAGGTTTGCCCACTACAGTCCTCCGCTCTACCAACTGAGCTAAGGTCGGCTTGCTGCTCACCTTTCGCTACTATACTTTAAATATCGTTATTCATTAATTTGTCACGTGATCCTTATTTATGGTCTGATCAATCATCATTCGACTCCCTCCTCTCCAAAGGGCCGTCGCATTGACTTTTCAAACCTTGTCGATCCTCCCGAGTTCTCCTACCAAAAATGTCTTTTATGCCCCCCAACACCAAACGGTCTCGATAACTTTGAACGCAAGACGGCCCTTTTCTTGGAAAATGTCTCCCCGACATCTCCATTGATTAAATTTTCATTCCTTGACTTCATCAAGTCAAGTCATATGCTTTTTCCCTCCTTTTGAAAATCTGGTGCGCCGGTTGGCACAGATATATGCCGTTCGGACAAGACGTCTCTCCAAATGGGGGTACCAGCTCGCTCGAGCTCTGCTCGGATTTCAACGCTATCCTCGTCCCGTGCGTTGACCGTTTTACAGGATATATTCTCGGAGGGATTCGGAAGGAACTACGGCAGGTTTTTGCTGTGATTTATCTGAGAGGATTGTCGTCGGTTTTGTAAAAAAAAAAAACAGTAAACGTCGACTGCAGAAAGCGCCGAATCCCTAGCCTTCAAAGCAGCTCTCCTACACTTAATTAGAGAAGTGAAACTAATTTGCGCGTGGTGAAAAAAGCTGGATTGCCTATCGATTCACAACTACATTTCAGGCGCTTATATGAGCCCATGGGACGTGCGGGCCGTGATCGAGGATCGTAGGAGGAGCTTGGCCTAGTCCATTATCCATGAGAGGTAAATCAATTAACGGATTGGATTGCCAAAACCTAATGCAAGGGGCCTCCTTTCTCCTAATGCGAAGGGATCGCTTGCCCTTTCCTTAGAAGGGCAGGCCCTGCCCTTTCAATCCGGACCATTCGTGTTATGCATATATGGCTCAGATTATTACTAAAAAAATAAAAAATTTAAAAAGTTACCCTCTAAAAATAGAAGATCTAGGCCGTCCGTTTAAAAACGAATGGCCCAGATCGTAAGGGTAGGTGCCTGCTCTTCTAAGAGAATGGCAGACGATCCGGATCCTCTCCTAATTGGGTGCTTATTACCTATGTAGCACCGACACCTCTATTAGGCAAGCGTATCGGTGTCGGACGGGTGTCGGACACCGATATGCGTTTGATACGGCTGGATACGCGTCCGATACGTGGTCAACGCGTATCGAAATTCCGACACCGGTCAGCGCTTCCAATACGCGTCTGATACGCGTGTCAGACGTGTCCCAACCGCAAAAGCCCTATTGCGGCGAAGAGGAGCTTCCGGTCGAAGAGTAGGTAAACCGGCCGGATCTTGCCGTTCTCGAAGATGGCGTCGACCGCGACCGGCGAACCGTCCGGGTTCGTGCAGGCGAACGTGAACTCGAACTCCTCGTCTTCACCGCCGCCAACGTCGTCCTCACCACCACCGTCTTCTTCATGTTCTCCCTCCTCCGCGACTTCCTGTCCCGAAAGCAGCGACCTTTTCATGTTCTCAGCTTCTGGGTCGTCGTCCCCGCGGTGAGAGACGGTGGTCCCGACCTTCACTGTCGAATCTTCGCTCGCTTTACCTTGGATTTCGTCGCGCTCGGTGGCGGATCGCGGGTCGCTTGCATCGCCACTAAACAAAACTCAAAAATTCGTATCCTGGAATCGCGTCCATTTCGTCCGATGAAGGGGAGGAGAAATCGCGTGAGACACAGAGGAGAGAAAGAGAGAGAAACAGGTGAGATATTTTTAAAAAAAAGTAAAGAAAGAATGGGGGACAGGGAGGAGTCGGAGGACTCAGGACGCAAGCAAAAGGAGGAGAGAGAAAAGCGTTTCAAAATTTTTCCGTGGAGGGGAGGGCAAAGGCTAGGTTGTGTCGGAGAGCTAGGGCACACGCGCACACCTATGGCTGTAATTATAATTTTTTTTTTGGGTAAGAGCTCTAATTATAATTTAATCTTCATTTTATTTTGTTATTTGTTTTTTTTCTAAATTCTCTATTTTTATTTAAAAAATCTTAAATATATAAAAATATATATTTAATATAACGTGTCCCCGACGTATCGAATTTTTTTATTTTTGAGAAATGACGTGTCGACGTATCGTGTCGATGTCGGTATCGGTGCAACCTAGCTTATTACCTTTTCTTCTTCCTTTATTACCCTTTTCGTATGGATGGCATCATGGCATATGTCAAAACCCAAAAAAAAAGTGTTTTTTTTTTCCTTCTTTCGGTAAGTGCCACATATACTTGCCCGAATTACGTAGAGGGCGTTTCGGTCATTCCGCCATTGACAAAAAGGGCTTATCCACCGATAAGTCCGCAGCAGATCCACGTCGGCACGAGAAAGACAGAGAGAAGCGTCACACGAAAATGCAGAGCCCAACGTTGGAAAATGACACCCCACTTCCCTCGTTATTACCAAAAGCCCCCATAAATATGACCACCCCTGCTGCTGTTTTCTCTCTTCTCCTTCTCTCCCTCTCTCCGTCCATTTGCGTCTCTCGCTCTCTTCACTCCTTCGGAAATTGTCCAGAGGCGCACGCATTGGTGGTGGAGTCCGCAGAGGAGAAAAGGGTAGGTCTTGGTTTTTCTTTTTTCGTTGTTTCGTTCTGGTTCTTGCTTGCTTTTGTCGTTTCCATCCATCGAATTTCGTTAGCTGGCGTTTTTCGTTAGCTCGAGGACGTGAGAATGCCTTGATGGTTCTGGGGGATTATTAGGAGGAACGGATTGCGTATGTGGGGATGGTGAGTCCTTCTCCGCATGCAGTTTCTTTGAGCGTTGGGGGGAATCGAGAATCGATCTCTTTTTGGAATGGGCACGTGTTTCACATTCTGGTGGGTAGAGGATGTCATGATTGGGAAGAATGTGGGATACAGATGAGGTGGGACATATTGGGTACTAGCAAAGGAAGTAAAAGAAAGAGACTTGGAAAAATCTTTTTGGAGTGTTGCAATAGAGGATGGGGAATGGCCTTCCGGATCTTTGTAGGAAGTGGATTTTTATTTTATAGTATGGATGATTGCCGAGCTTAGCAATGTTATCGACGTATGTGCTATTTAATCAGCTGGGAAGAATAGGAGAGAGATTATTCTGCTGGTACTCGAATACGATGAGAAGCCAGGAGTTCTGCTGGGATTGATTTTTAAGGGGTGAGAACATTTGTGGACCAGAATCCCCTGCCAGCGAGCTAAAGCTTCTCTAATACTGGCTATCGTGATACAATAGGATAAATGAGAACTCTCCCTCGGACATTGTAAGCAATTTCTCGACATGATTCATAATTGTAACATTAGTTTTCTCCACTGTTTTTGTTAAGTCTATTGAATGTTGAAAACTCGGAAAGCAGTTGTTGATCGATTATGTCGTCTTGTGCTGTAAGAAGGAAATTCATTTGGTATTCGTAATTAGAAAATAAAAAAGCTATGTGCCCATTACTAGGCCATGTGATCGTGTTTCAATAGAATGTTGATGCTCATCAAATTATCACTCGAGTTGTAGAGAATCTCTCATCTTTCAGTGGGGTCTTGGATTTATTTTATAGAATGCATAACAGGGGAAAAGCGTTGGACGCTTACTTAATTGAACTTGCTCGCTCATTGTTTTTGGTTTTTGTGTAATTAATGATATGAAAGTAATTACTTTATGCAGAGCAATATAAATAGAAGTCTAGTTGGATTTCAAGTGGCGTCATCCATTGACAGAAACTGCTGTGGATCTTACAAGGGAATATCAATCCTTCACACTCCTTGTCTCCACAAAAAGGGATGGTTCTTTTTCCCCGATCTTATGGATGTCACTAATGGGAGCTCCCATTCCAGTGAAAAGCAACCTGTGGAGTCTTGCAAGCCTTTGGAAGAAGGAAAAGAGGCTGTAGGAAAAGATGCAAACAACTCTTTGTTTGTCAATCACGGTATGCTCATCTAGACTCTCTAGATGGTTAAGGTTACCTTGAGTCCTTGATGTGAATTTGGTATAAGATACTGTCTGTTGCGGTCTCACTAAGAGAAGAGCAGTTTCTCGGCTTTGCTACATGACAAAATCACATAATGTTGGTTTGGCAGTTCAAGTTTGGAATGAGACAAGTAGAGCCTTTAGTCCCGACTATCAAATCTGGTTGATTATGATCACATATTGCTCAATCTCAATATGAACTGCTTCATCTTCTCTCATCTAGGAAGGAATTTCCTTGATATCTGGCCTTTCCATACTTCATATAGTAGTAATCGTCAGAAGATAATTAGTGTATTGTTCTCAGATCATTTTTACGTAATATCTCTCTGTTTTTTTATTATTAAGAATCTTGTTGATGGTAATGGTGCGAAGATGCTGGCATAAAAATTTGTTAAAACTTTTTGAGGTCACTTTAAGGAGTAGCAATGATCTATCTAAACTGTCTTTCTTTTTGGGATCCACCTAGACTGGCTAATATACAAAATGGTAATTACTCGTGATAGTCATACCATTCTTAATTTTAGGTAGTGGGGGAAAGTGGAAAGAGGCTTGAGCTTCTCTGCCACATGTGAAAGTGGAACATGCTAATGTTCACGAGCATGGAGCCATCCCCACTTAATAACTCCATGAAGTGTCCCTGTCAGTTTTGCTGGTTGAGTTACAAATAATCTGAAAGGATGCAGCCATGGCAGTCAATCAATGTTCTTTTGCAGAATGTCTCTCATGGAACCCCTTTTACACTTTTTCGTCCTTTAAGATGATCTTATTAATGATAGACAGATGCAACTGACATCTGCAATTTGAATCTTTTTTCTCTCTGTTGAAGGAAAAAGCCAAAGCATATTGAGTACAATTTTGTCCGTTAAAGAGGAATATACGTAACATTTCGAACATTTGGGCCTCCACAACAAAGTCTAGGGCATCGTTAATTTCATGTTGTTTATTTCCGATCCATCTTGGCTCCTCATATTCAAACATACCTGTCTAGGGGTCTTTGTGCTTGTACAGAAGCCTCATACTAAATTAATATGCCGAAATAGCTCTTAGCTAAAACAAGAAAGAAATA
The DNA here is from genome assembly GCA_021437785.1 of Rhodomyrtus psidioides. Classification (NCBI taxonomy): domain Eukaryota; kingdom Viridiplantae; phylum Streptophyta; class Magnoliopsida; order Myrtales; family Myrtaceae; genus Rhodomyrtus; species Rhodomyrtus psidioides. The sequence continues at coordinate 622,280 of JAILYB010000076.1, read as the reverse complement.
GAAAAGTTATATTGTGTGATGAATCTCACAAGGTATTATAATTACACGAGTCATCTTTTGGCTGGTCATGTGGGGTTGATATTTATGTGGTTCTTAAGTAAAATATCTCATGTATATGTTTTGCAGCGGCAGTAGCTTGGCATGAGAGTAGAAGGAAGTGGGTGGGAGACCAGACTCAAAGATCACAAAAAATGGTCAAGGATGAAATTATAAGGTAGTGATATTTCAATTGTGAACTGATTTCAGAGTGTACTTGTTTTTTTTTTTTGGCCTGTTTGTGGTAGGAGGAACCCCCCCTTTTTTTTTTCACTTTTTCAAAAAAAAAAGCATTGATTTTTGCATATGCACGCGACTTTGATACTGCTGTTGATATGGACCAAATAGAAACTTAGGTATATATTAGACTATTAGTATTTTGATTTTTCATACAGATCTTTTATGAAGTACATGCAGAAATACATGTTTGACTGACCTACTTGAAATCCATATGTGTAAGTCGTGCAATATATTAGATGCCTATTTGCCATGTTGGATTAAATAAATTAATATTCCCAATGCTCAAGCTGTATTGGCAAAATAAGTTAGAAATTGTTTCTAAAGTCTGAAATCTCGGGGTTGAATAAAAAAAGAGCTGCTAATGACTCATTGCAAAGGGATGTTCCAGCAGTACCAGAACAACTTCTCTGCACCATGCTTTTAAAATTGCTGCTTGTTCATCTAATTTGATAACTCTTAAGCCCCTCCTAATATATCTCTTCTTTTATGATGGTCTTTCTACTCAATATTTGAGCTAGTAGTAGGGATCTAGCTTTGCCACTGTGAGCTTCTAACAACATGAAGGGTGTTGTGGTATCTGCTTAGACTACTTGGATGCTTAAGTGTAATCTATTATAGGGATTATGTTTCCTCTTCTCTTTATACCTTATCATTCTTCATTTGTGTCGTGCCTCTGTCATTGTTCACACCTGCTCTTCTATATACCGGGTGATTGCAAAAACTAACTGTGAACTCTTACTGTTGCAATTCAGCTGGTCCACAACTTACGAGGAACTTTTATCGACTAATGAACCGTTTTCTGAGCCAATTCCTCTTCCGGTGAGACTAATATGCTACCTTTTCGTCTTTAGATAATCAGAAAATGCTACAGCTAGGTTCTGCAGAAACATTCTTGATTTACGCACACTCACAGCCGACTTGTTGATCAAGAAATAGGTTAGCATCTAGCTATGAAGCTAGACGTGAAATATGCCTCATTTCTCATATCCCAAGCATTGCATTGAGAGATTGCGGTTGATGAACTTTCTTGAAGGAATCCTGCTCCAGATTCGGTAAATTACTAAATGCTAACATAGTGGGATGTTGATTATGTTGCAGGAGATGGTCGATTTTTTAGTTGATATCTGGCATAGCGAAGGCCTTTTTGATTAGACGATGGATCTTTCTCGTCATTCTGTAACATGATGGAGACAATCCAGAGAGGCAATGCCCGAATTAATGGAATATTACCAAGGTCAAGGAACTCGAAGAGTGATTTGTCCATTTAGTTATCAGATCAAGCCATGGATTTCTTAGACGACCGGTTCCTTCTCGTGGTTTTCTTCTGTCATTAGTCTGAGATGCTAGACATCCATAGGTTAGTGCTCCATTTCTAACCATCTAATTCTGAATGTTTCCGAATAATACCGGAATTATGCCTCAAACGCCGATGAATCACTCAGCGATGGCTTTGCTGTATCGTACTAGTGGCTGTAAATTTGTCATCACCTATAATACATGTTCCTCTTATCAGTGGGTAGCCTGAGGGGCAGGTATTATTTTCTGTGCCTGTTTACGACGGAGCCCAACAGGCAAGACGTGAAACGGCTTATCTGACGTCGCATTCGTGACCGATGGAGGGGAAATGAACTCGCTCGTCACGCTTGGTGTCCACCGACCCGAGACTCAGCTCGTTCCGTAGTATCAGTTTTTAATACATGCCGCCCCTTGCCGGTATGCTTGTTCCTGGATTCGCCTCAAACGTTCATGCCATTTATAGGCGGGGGCGGGTCTTCTCGATCCAGGAAAAGGGGCGATGGAACGGCGAAAAGGCACCTGGAAACCGACCATTCGAGCAGGAGTTGAAGAGGAAAATGTACAAGAAACACAATCACGAGATGAACTGCGGTCATTACAGAGGCCTTAATGACCAGAATTGCCATCATGTGATTCGTGGGTTATTATGATGTCCCCTGTGCCCATTTTTGACAAAGCTGCTTCACCACCTTTCTTCTAGAATTGAATTTGCCCTGATAACCTTCTTTTTCTCGAGGGATGATGCGACGCAATGGGTTTTGCTTGGTGGCCAAGAATTGTCAAAAAGGAGAATTTTATACTCGAAAGTCCGTCCCTCTCTCTCTCTCTCTCTCTCTCTCTCTCTCTCTCTCTCTCTCTCTTTTCTTAGGATGCGTCACCCTCAGCTTCCACCGCCCTGGCTGATTATTTAATACCTGAAGTTTTTTTAATGAGGTCAATTAAAATTGGTAATCTGGATCCGAAATGAAACGAGACCTAGTTCCCATCTTGTAATCAGCCCTCGAAAAATTTCAAATCATTTTCTCAAATAAGACTCCAAATTGGATATTGTTTCTAATAAAGGTCTTAAGTGTCCTTATTATTTCAAATAAGAGCATAAAATGGCTATATCAGTCTTAAAAAAAAGGCTCTCACCAGTTCATTAGGAGTATTTTTGTCATTTACTTTGCTTTATTTTCTTAAGCTTTTTCCTTTAGTTTTTTCTCTTTATGTTTTCTAAAATAAAAAAAATAAAAAACATAAACACTGGCGGCGGTGGGAGGGTCGCCCTTTTGCCCCTGTTTAATTTTTTTTCTTTTTCTTTTGTATTTTAATTTAATTTAACTTGAAATTGAATTAAAATTATATTTTGTCAAAAATGCACTTAATCGCGGTCGGAATATCTAGCTTGCCGGTCTGTGAGGTCAAGCCCTTATTTGAAACATGCATAACCATTTGAGGTCATTGTTTCAAATAAAGACTACTTCAAATCTTTATTTAAAAAAAATTAAGGCATTTCGGATCCTTAATCAAAATGTTTCCCTTTTTTCGAGCACAGAATGACTCAGCTCCATGGACAATGGAGCGAGTCGGACGCTCTGAGTCAGCTTTACTCCACTCATCGATCGGTGTAAATCTACGATTTTCGTAAATTGGTACCCAAAAAAAAAAAAAACACAAAGCGACCCGAAACAAAAAAAGTTAAGGCGGGGCATAAATCGAACCGCCGTGAATTGACCCGGAAAGAGAGTTCGAGCCGGGCATAGATCTAGCCGTCAAGATTTGAAAAATCAGGATCACCCTTAGCCTAAGCAGCTGAGCTCATCCAAGGTTTGCGTGCACACACTTGTAAACGTACGCATCTCCACACGCAAGTCCCACCCCCGAAAAACGAAAACCGAATGAGAAAAAAAAAGCTCAGAAAAGAAAATATCTCGAACGCCAAAAAAGCTTCACTCCACCTAAGCCCCAAAAAACGACGCCGTTCCGGTGCCCAACCAACCAACCACTCGTCCTCTTCGCACTCCGTCTTCTTCGAACTCGTATAAAGACGCGAACGGCCCCAGAAGGAACGCAACCGCCATTCTCAACTTTCGGGAACCGGGGAAAACAATCTCATCTTGATTCGAGCGGGAGGATAAGCGGCGACGACCTTGGAATTCGCAAGCCTCGCGATCCGAAATCCCAATCATCGCTGCGGGGACCGGTCGCGGCTCGGTGAAGGAAATGGAGCGACTGAAGCTTGTTTCTCTGGTCCTCGCCCTTCTGCTCGCGTCTCCGTCCGCCTCCGCGACGGACCTCGGCGACCTCCGCCTCGCGCCGTCGAGTTTCCCCTCTGTCCACGCCGAGAAGCTGATCAGGCAGCTCAATTTGTTCCCCAAGGAGGACGTCAACGTCGTCGTCGACGGTAGGGTTTCCGGTTCGCTCGGCGAGAAGCGCATCGTCGAGAAGCGATTCAGGTTCCCTAATTTGGGGCTGGAGTCGGGGGTTCCCGTCGAGGATTTGGGTCACCATGCCGGGTACTATAAGCTCGAGCATTCACATGACGCGAGGTAATTCTCATGTTTTTTCCCCCTTCCTTTGAAGGTTTCTTTGTCTCCGGTTTGATGGGGGATCAGCGTAATCTCTCATTTGACTGTCTTGGATTATAGATTTTTGTCTGATTTTTGGGGTCTATTAAGCTCGTGTAATGTCATAATAACAGAAGGCCAAGTCTTGTAATTTGGGATCGCTAGATATGTGATGGCTTATCTATTGCATGTCGTGTTTGTGAAATTTGTAGAAATTTTATGGGTACTTAACTTTCTGTGCAGTTGCAACGTGCTGTTCTGTCTGCGTGATACTAGTAGCTCATTTTCAGCTTTCTAATTTTGCTGTGACATGTATGGTATATTTCGGTGTAATGACAGTAGTGGTCTTTGTACTTTTACTTGAAAATAAAACCTTTATGGGATTAAAGAAAATCGGTTTAAATTTTGAATCTGAGGTTAGCAGACTTTTCTACCTTATCATTTCGTCCATTACTTAGTAATGTACTATTATTATTGGAACCTCGTATAAAAGTTTGAGATTGAAGATGTTTTGGATTTGCTTTATAATTTAGAGAGGTGATGGATCGAACTTACCAAATGAAGTAAAAGGAAATTTAGTAAATAGGTTGTGGCTACACTTAGCCACTTAGCGCTTCCAGTTTATTTTTCTTATCCTGAGTTGCTACCTAGTAGATTTGTCAATGATTCACGTGTTACTTCTCACATCAAACTAACTTGGCTTTTGGTGTCTAATATATAGCTGTAAAACTTGTTCTTAATCTCGTCACTTGTTTTTGGTAGGATGTTCTACTTCTTCTTTGAATCACGAAGCAACAAGGACGATCCTGTTGTTATCTGGCTGACTGGAGGACCAGGTTGCAGTAGTGAATTGGCTATGTTCTATGAAAATGGTCCCTTTGCCATTGCAAACAACATGTCTCTTGTTTGGAATGAATATGGTTGGGACAAGGTATTGAGGAGTATTTTTTAATGTTCGTTTTCATAAACAGTTGCTACTTGGGAAGGGTTTTAAATGTATTACATTATTACATTCTTGTTCTATTGTAGTCTTAGCAACTAATATGATCTCGACAATGTCTTTTTAGGCTTCAAACCTGCTCTATGTTGATCAACCAGTTGGGACTGGCTTCAGTTATACGTCTGACAGGCGTGACATCCGACACAATGAAGATGGTGTCAGTGACGACTTATATGATTTCTTGCAGGTCTGTAAATTCTTTTGACTTCTATTCTACTGGTGCTGTTGGTACCGTGGACTCGTTAGATGCCAGACTTTTTTCACAAAACATAGCAATCTTGAACAGATTTGTGGCATTCGTCTGACTTAAACAGTACCGGTTCCCTTTTCTTTGTTTCATTTCACCTAACAAAGAAACAGGGGGCTTCAATTGAAACCATGTAGACTTTTGCATTCTTTTGACTTGAAGAGCTCATGTTCTAGGCCTTCTTTGCGGAGCACCCTCAGTTTGCAAAGAATGACTTCTATATTACCGGAGAATCATATGCTGGTCACTATATACCTGCTTTTGCTGCTCGTGTTCATCAAGGAAACAAAGCTAAAGAAGGAATTCATATAAACCTGAAGGTAGGGCCGCCAACTTCAACTTGCACATCATTGTAGTGATTGATTAAATTTTTCATAAAACTAAAACCAAAATGTTAAAACAGGGATTTGCTATTGGCAATGGCCTTACCGATCCTGCAATTCAGTACAAAGCTTACACTGATTATGCGTTGGACATGGGGATTATTAAGAAATCTCAGTATGACCGTATCAACAAGATTGTTCCAGTGTGCGAAATGGCTATAAAGCTTTGTGGTAATTACCCTGATCTTGTCAGGAAATTCTTCTTTACAGTATCCGTTCTTCTGCTTCCCTAGCTACCATTTTGGGGTTTTTTTTTTGGGACTAGTTTGATCTATAATTGCTAAATGAATATTGGCTTCTCTCTCTTTCTGCCGCTATTACTTTTCTAATGCACATAATGAAGTTTTCTTGTGTGAATATACTACTTTCAGGTACTGATGGTACAGTCTCTTGCATGGCTTCGTATTTTGTTTGCAATACTATATTCAGCAGCATCTTGGCACTGGCTGGTGACATAAACGTAAGTTTCTCACCTTGTGTTTTTTCAGGCATTTTGGCTGTGAATTAGGGTATGCTTTCCTTTGCTGTTTCCATTTGTTGTCTCCTGTTTAGATGCCTTAGCGTGTTGACAGTTGACATTTGGAAATCCAACCTCGATAGATCTAAGTATTTTTCTTTTTTGTTAAATTATGATGTCATAGTTCTGACCTTTTTTCTTGTTCCATTATCTGATATAACCGTTTATTGAAGAATTGAGTTTGCACTTTCCCATTTCTCATCTTCATAAACTGGAGATTATAGAACAATACAGTTGAAGGCAACTTTAAACCTTGTGCAAGCATGCAGAGTAGAGGAAGGTGTCGGCGAATAATGTAATATTTGATGGTTATATTTGGTCCATTGCAGTATTATGACGTCAGAAAGAAGTGTGAAGGGAGCCTATGCTATGACTTCTCCAACATGGAAAAGTTCTTGAACCAAAAACCTGTCAGGGATGCACTTGGAGTTGGGGAGATAGATTTTGTATCATGTAGCCCAACCGTTTATCAGGCCATGCTGGTGGACTGGATGAGGAATCTGGAAGTAGGAATTCCTACTCTTCTCGAGGACGGAGTTGAATTGCTAGTCTATGCTGGAGAATATGATTTGATCTGCAACTGGCTTGGTGAGTTATCTCTAACTACTTCGGGTGGTAGGTCAAGCCAAATGATTTTAAACATCTGATGGTGCTTATTGTATTTCTATGATCAGGTAATTCAAGATGGGTTCATGCTATGGAATGGTCTGGTCAGAAGAAATTTGTGGACTCCCCTGAAGTTCCCTTCGAAGTTGATGGATCGGAAGCAGGAGTTTTGAAGAGTCATGGCCCTCTGAGTTTCCTGAAGGTATATCTCTGTGTGTGCGCGCGCGCGCGCCCGCGTTAAATGTCGAAGGGAATAATTTTGGCCATTCTAACCTGCATGATCTAATTGACACCAGGTGCATGATGCGGGTCACATGGTTCCAATGGACCAGCCCAAGGCTTCACTGGAGATGCTGAAAAGGTGGACTCAAGGCAAACTCTCTAAAACCGGAGCTGACACTGAGAACTTGGTGGCTGAGATGTGATTCCATCGCTTGCGCATCTCATGGGAATAACTTAAAGAATTTTATGTGCTTGTAAATATCTCCTCTTCATATGTTGTGCTGTCAGACTCTTTTAGAGGACCACCGATGTAAGATGGTGTGGTACATGGTCGGTTGTTGAGATGGTTCTGTTAATCTCACCGGACACTTCGAGAAAACTATGACTGGATTCTTGTCCCATGTTTTAAAGCGAAGATAAAGGAAGGTATATGTGCAGCGTTTCGAGTCCTTTTGTTTTTTTAATAATTTGATGTAACCAGTGGCTTGGAGATTCCTATGACGTGCTCTTGTAGCATTACCTTCAGCCTCTCTTACCGGACGGGTGCATAAGATCATCGTGTTTTGGTTATCTTGTTCTCTGGATTCTGTGGTTGTAGTGAAATAGGATTTAAGAGCTCTGTCGCCCACGGCATGGAGTGTTAAAACCAGGACCAAATAGAAGGCTCTTCTCCTCGGGACAGAGTTCGCTGGGAATGAGAGGGTGGATCCAACAAGGGTCGCTCAAGCAGTGCACTCAAGGGGGGTGAAACAATTGCCCCTAATCCAATCGAATCAAATGTTCCCGCGTTGACCTACAGCAAGCGGGAAGAACCGGACTTCTCATTAGTCATTAGTATGCTCGAGAGGAAAGGCTAGTCACTCGAGAGTAGGAAGAAGTACAATAGCGCGTGTCGGAACTGGTGACTTTGAGCTTTGACGCCTTTCGACTCTCGTCCACGACCCGGCTTCTATTGAATCAACACGAGGAGAGGGTACGGTAAAGAGCTGAAGGAGTTCGTTTAAGCTGGAAAGATAAAATTTAGCCTCTTGATGGACCTAAGGACCGAAAGAAGCCGGTGGCAAAGGAAGCAGCAACAATGCATTGTATAACTGCTTTCGGATACTTAAAGCTTTCATCCCCTGGTCGGTGAGGAACAGGGAGCTCTTGAAGAAAAAGAAGCAGGGGAGGAGACCCGACAACAGAGTCCCCCGTGAAAGCAAAATTGAAAGTACTATGGACTATGGAGGGGATCATCATAGGCATCGTCTGATGATTGATTGTGTTGCTGGGCTAGCAAACTATCACCCACTAATCAATGTTTTCCTCAAAAAAGGAATTACTTATGCTAGTTATACAACTTATACTGATGATTTTTCCTCTCGAAATGGAGAACGGGTGCAATTGGTCTTGTCGCAAAAAGATCGCTTCGTTAATGAACTCTCAAATTCGAACTTTGAAATGGTTAATGTTGCGTTGTTTATGTGTGATGTGTTATATATATATGCATAGATTTTCTGAACAAATAGCATCTTGGTGCAGGGTAGTTAAAAATTTAAAATCGGACACTCGGGGATAAAACTGTTGTAATAACGCCTGAACGTCGGTTGCTCCCAACGTCCGTCGCCGGCCACAGTCCTCGCGTAACCAATCAAAAGAAGATAAAAGGGAAGGGAGATGGCGAAGGAAGAGGATTGAGTGGCCATGGCGTCTGCTCTCGCTCTCTCTCTAAACCCTCCTCTTCTCTCCAACAATTCGCTTCCTTTGCTGTCTTCGCCTCCACCTTCGTCTTATCTCTATTCCCAGCGTTCCACCGCGCTTGCTTCTTCACAGAAGCTTCGTGTTTTGGAGCTCCGGAAGGGTATCCCGAGAGCGTCCGCTGAAGGTTCGTTTCTTTTATCCGGAATGGTCCTGCGCGTGAGGTTAGAATTGGTCGACATACGAAGTATGGAATCTCTAAACCTTTTCGCTTATCTGTTCGTCTTCTTCATCGGTAACTCTCGTACGTCGCTGTGGCCTCTGAAAATTTTTCTCCTGATCGGGGTAGAATTCGATTCTGTTGTTTCTCATCGAGCAATTTGCCGTGGTGGGTCATTATCCTTTCTATGCTTTGGTGTGCTCCTAGACTGTTTGTGCTATGATTTGCTAGAGAACCTGAGGTGGGATATCGCTGTGATTCGTAGCCGCGATGCTTGATTGCTCCCTTTGAGATCATTTGAGGTTGAGCTTTGGCATGGGATCTTTGAGGACATGGAATGCATGATCGTGGTCCTTTGCATAACCATTATGATCAGCCAGTGTCTCACCTGTTCAGGGGAACAGAAATGGATGGCAAGGCTCAAACCGCCGATCTCTTGCTTAGAAGATGAGAGTTATGATCAGCCATTGTGCCGCCTATACTGAGTGAACAAAAGATGATGGTCTAGTGAATGCATCTTCTTCGATTGACTTCTCTCGGTGATTGAAGGTTACTACTAACTAGCTCTTCATAAAATGAAACAGAGAGACCGTCAATCCTATTTCTTTTGTGCCTTAAAAACTTGGGTTTGGGAAGATTTCAAATAAGAAAAGTTAATAATCGAAGCTCGGGCCAGCGAACACATGGGGACTCTAAGACCGCATATGAGTAGAGAGAGAAGTCGGGCCCATTCTTTGAGATCGAGGCAAAGCAGTGGATTTCGAATAATTTGCTTTTAACTAGTATGTTGCGTCGTACGGCATCACCTGCTACTGCTGGGATGAGATCCAAGAGAAAACCATTCCCGACGACAAGTTTTGTGCTTTCTTGGTCTCTAATAGGAGCCTTGCCTCTTCACATTGATTTGCTTTGTTTTTACAGGAGTTCCAAGCGAGTTGGTCGAAGATTCGAAATTCGTTCCATTGAATGCTGAAGATCCTAGATATGGCCCCCCTGTAAGTTCTGGTTAGTTTTTCTGCACCACAGCGAGTTCTTTTTCACGACACATTCTCACACGCAGCATTCCTGATTTAAAGGTAGCATTACACGAGCCACCACGAATTTGATTTGCATAATTCCTTAGCACCTAACTAATTTCAGGCAGCAAAGCTGTAAAATTGAATGCACGGAATTACTGATTCTTACTTTGAGACTCGATGAACATGTCTAATCGTCTCCAGAATGAGATTACCCTGATGTTTCAAGAAGTTTGAAATCTTGCAGGCTTTGTTGCTAGTAGGCTTTGATGCAGAGGAGGCGGGAAAGGTATGACTTGCTGTGATTGACTGTCTATGTCGACCCTTATTTTTAGGTAGAAGAGGCTGAAACTCTTTTTCAGAAGTTCTTTGCTTCTTTTATCGTCCACCCTCTTTAGTCTGTGTTCTGTGTGTTTGAAATTCCTTCAGATGGTATAAGGGAATCTGCCCATTATCAAAGTAACTTTTCTTTCGGTGTTCTACAATTACAGATCCAACAACTTCTGAAAGAAATGGACGGCGAATTTCTACAGGTATCTAACTTCCTGTTCATGTATCTCTACAATGTAAAATTAAGGTAAATTGTTCGCGGCACTGCTTTAGAATGCGATGACAAAGGTGAGCGTAGGCTTGGAATTCCACCTATGCGGGGGACAACGTTTTCACTAATACTTGCTAACGTTGGATTATTTCATACTTTAAGAGTCTATTTTCTTTGCTTTCGACCAATTTTTCACGAAAAGCGATCCTCTGTATCTATGATCTTGTCCTTAATTGAAGAGAGCTTGTTGAAACAACAGGGCAAGAACATGCCAGCAGGTTTTATATGCCTTAACTGATCGATCCCTGCCCTTGGTCTTGCAGATTGTGTACTGCACTGAGAATATGGTCAGCCGTTCCCTTTGGGAGGCGGTGCATACAAGACAGCCTGATTTGAAGGCAATCAAGGTTGATACGTGGAATTCCGTCCACATTAGGGGTCCTTTGATTGGTTTCATGGCATTCTATATGGGTCGAACCATTTTCTTTAAGTTGCCACATTACATTATTTACATTGTGAGGCGTCATTTTTTTCCAGATTGCAAAAAACGTGCCGCGAATCTGCTTCTTGTCGGGTCTCAGCGGAGAGGAGATGATGATGTTCATCGATGCCTTTCCCGAAACGGGTACAGCTTCATTTTTCTTCGTCTTGGGGCTGTTTAGTTAGAACCATTTGCATTGGAAAACCTCATACCTTTTGTCTGCGAGTCGACTCTACTCATCGTGGAACAGCTAGGAAACCGTCTTCAGAGACCGAGCCCGGTTACTTAAATTTGGCCGGGCGAGTATAGGAATCTAAATACTTTGCCTGTCCTCATTCATGGTATCACATATTACCAAATGCACTGTGGCTCGGTCTTTGCAGGACTGGAACCGGCTGTGTTCGCGGCTCTTGTTCCCAACAGCGCCAAGAAACCAGTGCAGGAATTGATAGAAGAAATAATGGGAGATCATGAAATGCTGGTAAGTTGATATCTCGTTTCATTGTCTTTCGAGAATCTTTAATTCTCTGGCTCAGGCCCTCAATTCAATTGAGGTCCATTTGATTCTTTGCAGACTGGAAAGCAGCAAGGTACGACCTAAGCATGTAAGAATCACTCTGAAGGATCGTGACTACAGTTTGTGCGTAGATGGACATCCTGTTTATTTGGCTCTGGCATAGAAATTATCGCAACAACAGATTATTATTTGCATTCCTATTTCAAACTCCGTTGAATGTTTTCCACCTCCACTCCGTGGTTGAAAACCGATCCCGCCGAGCTGTGAAATCAATACATAATCACTCAACCTAAATTACCAGAGCCTTCGGCGTCAAGCAAGCCCTTTGCGAGCAATGAGCTTTGATCTAGAAGATAGGGTTTCAAGAGGATACACGGCGGAAATTGCTTTTGTCACAAGTCATAAGAAGTCTAAAGCAAACATGTAGTCTGTCTTAAGTGCTTTCAAATTTGAAGATTTCAACTCTTTTCTTTGCCTCACGTTATCTGGCAGATTGCTCTGTAATCACAATGTGTACAAATTCAGATGGGTGACCATAGCTTAAACAAAGAATTTTTTTTTTCTCATTCAATATCGTCATCTGCGCGCTAAAGTTAACGATGACAAATCACAAATGATAGCATATAGATGAGAAGGAACTAGGCTTTCCCCTTTTTCCAATTATAAAGGACACATCGTATTGCATCTCCTCCGAAATGTCCTCCTCTCTAGCAAATTTCCCTTTTTTTCACCCACCCAGCCACATCAGCCAATTTCCAAGAACGTTTTACCAGACTATTTTCAGGCAAGACCCCTGAAAATAAACCGAAGCAAGATTTAAGAAGAAGCCTAACCGTGCATAACCATGTCTGTGTGCAAGAATGCATGGAGGAGAAGACGGTCACTCTGAACGATGAATATCGGCTGTTAGCGATGGATTCAGACCATACTACATATAAGCTTATCTTATGATACAGCTCAGAAAGAATCACAAAACAATAAGATGGACCCTAGCAGTGCTATATGTATGCATGTGATACATAATTAGGGATACCAATCGAGGGAAGTCGCGCAAAAGAGTTGAGACAGAAAGCCAGATAAAAGAGAACTTCTTGCATAGTTCTTCCACAATCTGAAAAATTGTAATTTCTGTGGATTTTCATACCATTCATTGAACTTCCTTCTCCAGGCGGAACCCCCATAACTACATTTTCGTTAGGCCAAAAATAGCCATACCAACATTGGCAGGCGACAAAATGCTTCAGGATTGCCGATAATAATTCATCACCTCGAATAACTCTGCCTTCACATATCCTCTCACTTAACCGTTAAAAAAGGTTCTCACCTTCAACAGTGACTTGTCAAATGCAAAGACCACAGCCAAGTCAGCTTCAGATCAAACCCCCACAAGAGCAAAAGATCAGAGAAAACCTAACATGAACTTGACTACAGTATGCATGAGGCGGCACCAAGTAGCTCGACATGCTATGGACTCTGTATCTTTCTGAAGTTTGAAACCGAAACCATCCGCAGCGCAACAGGATCCAAATCACCTAGTCATTAGCAAACACAATTGCAATTGCGAAACCCACAAGGCATAAACTACTCCATACCCCTTTATCATCAGAAACTCCTCTGTCTCGATGCGCCAAGCATACAAATCTCTAGCTCCAACATCATTCTACCAAAATACCTAGAAGTGTCCTGAGCCTGACTATACCAAGAACACCACGGAACAGAGGACTTCACCAACCCATGGCTCAATTCGGAAAACCAGATGCTGCTTCTACTTCCACATCTACTTAGCTAGATATAAAGCACAACGACGTACCTTCAAGAAAGAAGGATTCCGGAAGCACCTCCAACTCAAGCAAAGCCAAGTCCTCACTCTCTCCAAATTCACTCAATCCTCCTCATCACTCTCGTCGCTGAAATAGCTCACCTTTTTCTCTCTCCTCTCCTTCACTTTTTCTCTCTCCTCTCTCTCTCCCCTCAACAATCTCTCGTCCGCGCCATCGTCCACGACTGAGGCCCAATTCTCCTCCTCGAATACCACCCCTTCATCGTCTCCACCGCCGCCGTGGCCGCCGCCGCTCCACTCCTCCCTCCCTCCGCCGCCTCTCCTCCCCTTCTTTGGGGCAGGCCTCTCTCTCGGCCCCAGAACGTTGTTAGGGCACTCGTAGGACAGGTGCCCCTCCCCTCCGCACTCGTAGCACCTGCTCTTATCCTTATAAACCCTCTTCCTGATGAACTCCGTCGCCCGGCCGTTGTCGATCGCGATCGAAGCGGCGACCTTGCGGCCGTTGAGGATCTTGCCGTGCATCTCGGTGGCCGCCCTCTGGGCTTCGGGCTGCGAGACGAACTGGACGAAGGCGACGCCGCGGCTGCGCCGGGTGGCGCGATCCTTGAGGACGGTGACGCGGGCGATCTTGCCGAAGGTGGAGAAGAGGGTGTGAAGGTCGGAATTGGTGAGGGAGAAGTCGAGGTTCGAGACGTAGAGGGTCGACTTGGAGGGGACGAGGCCACCAGAGCCGCCGCCGCCACCGGAATTTGGGTTCCTTCGGCCGTGAGCGGTGGTGAGGTCGGAGGTTGATGGCTGACGAGGAGGTGGAGCTGAGGCGTACCGATAGTAGAAGGTTTCGTCCTCGTCGGAATCCGACTCGTTCTGCCTGCGCTTGTTCTTGGGCTTCCCCATCATCGCTCCTGCTTCGCGCTTTCTTCTGTCGTCGTCCTCGCCGTCGGCTCGATATACCCGCGGCAATGCGCGGGCTGGGCTCTGCCATCAATTACCTTCCGTGGGCCAGGCCCAATGACGATGGCCTCGTTTGATGGGCTTTTAACGCCAGCCCATGTAGTCGACCCCCCTTCGACAGTCCTGAGTTTCATCGATCCTCGTCACTGTTTGTGTTGTACCTTCTCGGAGGTACCTATCGTCGGTTGAGGAAAGGTGAAAACGTAAGGCAAGGCGCACGAGTGCTGAAGCGATGGTCCTTGCTTTTGGATATATATGCTTATCGTCATCGCAAGTTGCGTGCTGATTCCTCACCGGCGCCAGAGGTCTGGAAAGAGCCCTGTTCTTGCTATCGTTCTCTGGATCGGCGACTCGGGTGGCCAATTGATTAGGAGTGCTCGCAAGACCACTTCCTTGAGGTAAGCACGGAGAACCTAAATCTTTCTTGGTTCATCTTGGGAAATTGTTCCTTTCTCAGCGTGTCCTGTTGATCTAATGTTTCTCTGATTCGCTGTGCTTTCTGAGTTCGAAGCTTATGGGCTTCTCAGAAACAAAGTTGAAGAGTATGGTGCTGCGCGGCGTGATATGTCTTCTGTTATTGAAGGAGTTCTTTTTAGGAGCTAGGTTTGTGATTGATGGTGGTGTTATGGATTCAATTCTCTGATCGTTTGATGATTACTTGTGTCGTATGTAAATGCTGTTCGGCCGTTTAGAGTTTTAGATGGTTGAACATGATCCTCTCTTGTTTGAATGGGGGCACCCCTGGAACCGTGAAGGTCTAACGTGTGCAGGCGCAATAGCGAATGTTTAGTTGGGATGCGAGAACAAGTTGCGAATGGCCACAATATATTCACTTTCACTTTGTCATTTGATAAGCATATGTATTCCACCTGTGTAAGGTTCTGCTCCACAGCTGGATGAAGGAAGAGGGAGGCGTGTCTAGTAGTCGATAGCGAACATTTACAGTATGAAATTTCGATGACATCGATCCTGGACTTCATTTAGAGCAGCAGATTTTGGTTATGGTGTTGGATAAATATGTGGAAGACAGAGGATTGAAGAGAATCTTAAGTAGCGTTGTCATTGTTACTCTGGTTCCTGCCCTTTGGGTTGTTTGTGTTTACAAGATCCCAGGGGCTGAACTCTGCCCGACGTTTCTGTGGTCCACTTTGAGATAGTAACCGTCCATTTGGCTGTTCATAGTGCACATTTGAAGTAGTGCCAATTGATGCGGAATGGGGGTTGGGGTGTTAGCGATTGAATATCTGCCACATCCTGGCCAATGTAGAGAAAACCTGGTTCATCTCGACATAAGATAGGGGCAGGTCATTCCCCTGTTGTAGATTAGGGGCCAGGACTCTATACAGTGTCCACTTTGATAAATCTTTTTTCTGCTTGGAAAACAACAATATATATGTTAAAAAAGTTGCAAGCAAAATTTCAGTCTTGGTGCTAGATGTACTTATGGCTTTTGAGCACCTTAAAAAGAAGTCACTTAGCTACTATTGGAGGTTTCACAGACTAACTGCAAGGGCATTGATTGTGCTAGCTGCTATGACGAACTTAATGAAATATTTTTGTGCAATTGACACAATATCTTGATGGAAAGAAAAGTTAATGAATTCTGCTTAAGTGAGAGTCACTTCCATGTGTTTACTGAATACTTATCCAACCAGCATGTCTTGCAATCTCACAACCATTCTAAAGGTTTTCCTCCACAGGTTGCCCTCTAGTCCTTATTTTGGTTCTCAGGTGTACATATGTTGCTGGACCATGTTCTTAATTGGTGACACTGATGTTACTTGTCAGTTTGCGACCTTTAACTAATTGGTGGATGAAACTGTAGGACATACATTTTTAGGTCCCGGGTTAGTTCTTTTCTGTTCTTTTTGGCTGAACCTGGACTGCATAGATGCTGGGGATGAGGCACTATATCCTCAGAAGACATCCTTCACCATACGTTATTGGTCCATTAATTCTAAATGTATCGCCTTTGAAATTTTAGCTGACAATATCTTGTTAAAGTAACAATTTCATTGCAATCGGGTTCCAGGTTTTCCAAGTGCAAATGGTGAATCGACATAAGTTGCAATCAGAATGGCAACTAGGATCTGAAGGACCCTGAACAACTTAAATCTGAAAAAAGCACTGACTTATAATTTGGGTTGGGATTCAGGTCTAACACGGGTCCCAGTTTGCCTTAAAATGAAGACTAAGGCTAATTTCCCGAAGAACTGATGTTCTTTTTTTTTTATTGCAAAAGTTCATGATATTTACTCTATGAGAGAAAGTGCTTGCTCGTCTGCGACTGGCAGTTTTGCCATTTCTCGATTCGTTTCTTTGCTTTTTTCTTGAAAAAATTTCCCCGTGTAAGTCATTGACTAGACTAGTGATGATTTTCATTCACCTTCAACAAGATGCATGGATTCTCCACTGCTGATGGCTTTGTGGAGATAACTGAAAGCTTGGCAGAGATGATCAAGTATGTGGCGAATGAACCTTCAGTGGGGCTATTTTACATGCTGCAGCACACTCAGAATGCAGTGCCCAACGTTATTAGTCTCAAGAATAATGTTGCAGGGAAATCACAAACAACCAATCTGCATATCGAGGATTTGGAAGATTCTATTACAATGATGAGGTCAATGAAGGATTGTGGGATTCCCATTGTTGATGACATGATTGATGATATCAGCAAATCCCTAGCAATAATGTCGGCAAAACAGCCTAAGAGAGGATTGATACACAACCAAACCTCAGGATTTGAAATGCGAAGAATTAGCTCGGCAGGGCCAACCACTTGGGGACGATCTACCAAATTTGACCTTCAAGATGGTGAAAGGAGTGGAAATTACTTTTCGAATGTTCTAAAGTCGGCGAAACAAAGGGCGAGCAATTTTAAGTGGTCTAACCTTGATTCCCAAGATCCTGTGCAGACGCAGGGTGAGAAACATTTGATTTGTATTCATGAACCATTGTCAGTTGCAGAAACCAGCTCAAGCTCAACCCTGCCAGTGGTTGAGTCTGATGAACTGCCATTATCAAGTGAGGTTTCTGAAGAACTGCAAGCAGAGAAAGGAGGAGAAAGCCATACTACTCTCCACTTGTCAAGTGAAAAAGTATTGCCGGTGTCAGAAGACTTTGAGAGTTTTAAAGCCAATAGAGAAGCAAAATTGGAGGAGTGGCTGGGAGAGACTGGTCACCGTAATAATTGCAATGGAGCGACTAATCTGGAACCAGCGTAGCTTGATTCGCCGCTGTTTAAAATAACCACCCTTGTGCATTTTATTACTTGGGATGTAAATATCTGTCCAGATGATGATCACTATTGACCGATTGCTTGCTTGCTTGCTATGAGAAATACGTTCATCACTGTGGTCTTTTCAGAGAGAGCGCAATACAGATGATTCAAGGCTCTCCTACAGAGATGAAGATTGCTATCTCAAGGCAGTTTCAGAGAAATGCAGACAATACTTGCGTCGCTTGGCCAAGCGACTTGTCAGCAGTGATGGTCTTGCATGTGGTTCCAGTTTCTTGGGTCCCTAACAAACGTTTTATGGATTCCTAGATGTGGTACAGCATCATGAGTCTCCTAAAACTGAGCCTTTTTCTTTTTTCTTCTTGTGAAATAGGGTGTATATTTTTGGCTTGCTTATAACAGTTTCTCCTTTGTGAGGAACAATGAGTGAGGTGATGATCTGTAGCTTATTGTGGAATAAATTTTCACGTACTTATACTGGTTTTATTCAATATTGGTTATTTGGTGAATCTTTGAGGCAAATGGTTGAAAGACGTGGTAAGAACTGGTGTGAGGCCTTTAACAGAGTACAAACTTGGTGCTGCAACTCCCAAATGACAGGCCTTTTCTCGAACCTTTGTGCGTTTGTGGCAGAAATTGGCTATAAAAATGCTTTCAGTACTAGTCTTTGGTGTCTATGCAGACTAACAAGATCACACACCAACAGCGCAACTCTATTGGCTTGCATAGGCGGGATCTATCCAAACATTTTCATCTCCCTAGATCTTTAAGATGATCTGTATTCTGAGGATAAACCTTGCACCTACAGCAACCCGATCAACTCGGCCAGGTTTTCCTTCTATTTTCCATTTTGACTCTGCTCTTGCCCTCCAGGAAATTGTTCTGCCTTGCCCTCCAGCTACATCCGGCTGAGGGATCTAAAGTTACCGTCGTTTGCTGTCTCCTCGAGTCGGTTACAGGGGGCCTCCTTTCACCAGTCTATTTGTCTAGATTCTGCTTCAAGTACAAGACTTCGCCCAGGGCAAAGCACACAGGACCCCCTAGGAAAGGTACAATTCACAAGGACATTTCCCTTTGGTTTAACTAATAATCACATTTCAAAGTCAACAAAAGCCCTTATGCAGAATTCCACAAAAAAGCCCCAGCGAATTCCACAATAATTTCCAAACTGGCATCTGCTAAATTGAACTATCTGATGTATTTACAGTTGTATCTGGAGTTTCACAAAATAAAGGGGAGTCTCCTTTCTGGTACACCTAGAGGAATCTTTGAACCTCGGGTCGTATAGCTGAATTTCACCAATGAACACTTTGGAAGCATCAAAAGTTCTTTGATCATATTCCTTAAAACGTTTTCCAAAAAATAGCACGATTGTGACGTCCTCAACAAAAGACGAGAATTATAGGTCCTGCTTCCTTGAGGTAGTTCACTCCATCACATGATTGGCAGCAGTCAGTACGATCAGCGGCAATAAGAAATACCACATTCAAATATTGCCAGTACGACGACAACAACGAAATACAGGCCTTCATGAAGACATTCTCTTATCATGGATGTGGAGGGGAGGAAACTGGTTAACCAGCTCTTGCTTCAGAATGAGTTTTTCAACAATTTTTCATCCGCTAGTCCACAAGGCCTAGCAAAATCCAATTGGAGCTTCCATTTAGTCAAGCGAATGTTGGAGACCCATGATGATTATCCAACGATAACTAACATTATACAGCTCAAGGGACACCAGCATCAAAAGCAAGGCCATATAGATGCAAAGCACAACCTGTAGAGAGATTATGAGGGAATGAGGATCCAATCTTGCAATAAGAAAGAGGGCAAGTTAAAGAGCCTGGTCAGAATGTGTCAAATTATCCAGCCCCAAACTTTTCCCCACAGAAAGTCATCATTTGTATTTGTGACAGTTTGTATTTTAAATAAACCCGACTAGACTGAAAATGCTAAATTTATTAATACTAAAACTAGTTGATCCTACTGAGTAGAACCAATGAAATCCCAACTGTACAAAGGCATTTTGCATCTACGTTTTCTCTATGTTTTCCATATAGATTACAGACAGGCCCATTAACTTGACGATGTATCCACACATGCAGGGCGGCTAGCACGTTGTCTAGGTGCTGTCTCCTTTTGGGACTTATGTCTTCAATGAAAAGACTTAACAATATGGGGGAATGAAGAAACTAAGAAGAGATTGATTCCTAAAACAACCAACATAGTAGATTTTTGACTCCATTTGCGTAAACACAGTCAGAAGGTTTTGCGGAACATCACGCAAAAGAACAGATACTAAGTTCAAGACCAAATCAAGGAGGCCATAAGATGGAATCAAAATTCACCAAATTTATCTGTTCTCTATATAGAAAGAAGTAAGTACCTGCCCAAAACATCACAAACTAACTGGTCATCGATGTATGTCAACTTCTTGACAGGAAGCTGGAAGCTCAGCTCTTATGCTGGGAAGATCATAGTCTGAACTGCAATTCAAAGTCAGTTTCTTTTGCATTTCCTTTCATAGAAAGGGAGAAGAGAGGTAAGGGCTCCACTATAATTGATTTGTGTCTCAAGATTTGGTCCTATTCAAATGGTTCAGTATACCAAACATCTTTAGAAACTTTCTGACGAAACGGTGCCTTCGGCCTTTCGACAGGAAAAAAATGTGGCAGAGAAGATAAGAAAGATAACAGATTTAACAAAGAAAAAGCCAATGTAAGCCAGGATTTCAAGTTCTCAATTCTAAGCTAACGATCAATGACCGCTACTCAAAAGCCGGCTAATTTTCAGTAAGCCGCAATATTCATATTACATCATGCAGGCAAGGAAGAGCCACCAACTCAAATTTACACGCGCACACAGTGTGATAATACTCGATTTAGGCACTAATTCTTGGTAAGTAGGAAGATTCATATTAAATCATCCAGGCAAGGAAGAGCCACCCACTAAAATTTACACGAACACCATGTGCTAGTGCTCGATTAAAGCAATGGAGTAACTATTGCAAAAAGAGTGATTAAAATAGTGTGGCGGAGGATAACTCAGTAAATGATAAACTCCACCAGATTGCCTAGAAAGTGGAGAGAGAAAAATCCTAGATACAAATCGCAGTTCATTTCAACTAATAAATGAGTTCATAAATCCTACAATGCGCACCACAAAGTTCTTCAGCTATTTTGCTAGAAAAAACTTATCATTGAATTAACAACATTTACGAAAGAGCCCACATAGCTATGGGACTTTCCAGGGAAAATAAATCAGACTTTTAATTCCTGAAGCATTCAGATTGTTAGATAATGAAATCTGGAACAACAACAAATGGCCAAAAGTGAAAATCGTTATTGACTATCATTACCAAAATGAATGATGAAAGCGAAGTTCCAAAGCCATCAAAATGTCAACATATAAATCTGTGATCTCACCATTCACCTGTCTGCGAGGTGTACACTTTCTTCTAATTGCTTCGTTATGTCATCATGAACTTGCCCTACAAAAGAACAATATTCTTCAGATATTCAGTTACAATAATATAAAGAAATTTACGAGTATACCATACATAATGAACCTTCTACTACAATGAAACAACCCTCTCGTATTCATTGTGTTCAAACCCATAATGAACCGGTCAATTCAACTTGTTGAACCATGAACCGATCCAAAATCATATCCCGCTAGACCATTGACCGTGTATAGCGGAAGCGTTTTGAAATGGTATTGACCCGGTTTAACTGGTCAAACTGAGGCAACTGGATTTTTCCTTTTTTAGAGTTATCGAGCCAATCAAACATTTATTACTCCCAGCAGAAGCCTACATTTTACTAATTTGAAAGTGCACGTCTAGGCGTTATTTGCAACAAAAAGGGTTTTGACGTCTGTTTGGCACTCCTTCAATAGCAAGACAAGTGATGCAGTTGCTGAAAAATTAATAATATTTTTAACAAAACTTGAATCACCAATTCAACCAGCTGAGCTGCTAGTCCGAATCTGGGCCAAAAAAGAGCTGCCGATTGCGAGACATTGATATTTTAAACAGTGGCTACTTAGTTGTATCGGTCACACATCCATCCCCACTAAAAGAGCAAAAAAAAAAAAGAATTATAAAGAGAAGGTAACTAGTGCAACGAAACGATAAATCCCAACATATATAGCATATAGAATGATAATTGACTCCTAGCATTAAATAAGCTATGAATCTATAACATGTAGTTGGCCAAAGAAACTATCTATAACACGAGATAGTAATTTCATTCCTACTTTTAAGTACTGGCGCCCCTGAAAGATATGCTATTATGCAAGAGAGATACACGAGCAATAAAAACTCTCTTTTCCTATCTCTATCTCAATGAGTCGAAACAAAATATCTTGTTTTCTTAATTATTTATTGGAGCAAGTCTCGAACAAGCCCCCGATTCCAGACTATAAGTTACTCTTTCCTTTTCTAACTGATTCATGAAATGCCACACATATGCCTTCTTGACAATAGTTGTTCCTCAATCTGTAACCGACATATAATATACCAAGACACACTATACAGCTAAGATCATTTAATCTAATCATCCCACAAGACCATGAGCCAACTGGTAACGAATATTGACTAGACAAAAATAACATCCAATTCTATGCATTGCTATTTCCTGGATTTATCATACAAAAATCAATTGACCTCTGAAACATCTATAAAGGAAAGTTGAGTCACACATTCTAGCAGGGGACTTAAACACAACTCAACCTTTATTCTTGATTCACGTTGCCTTTCATCCCTT